>CM075856.1:5057105-5223577 GCA_037975125.1 Latrodectus hesperus
CCAACAGGCAGAAGTCTACCCCCTTGGGCCTCTGGCAACTTTAATTCCATGAATTGTGCAATTATAAAGGTATAGGGATCGTTAGGGCAGTCTTCGTCAGCTTCGGGGACATTTAGGGTTTTTGCACGTACTCCATGGACACGACATCATCATTATCAAATGAAAAGGTAATAAACAATCACCACGATTATTTTTAGATTATCATTCTTTTTTATGCATTATTAATTAAAGATGTGTCCTTTAGAAAAATGTAAATTTATCCATTCAGTAATTTTAATCAAATGAGTTTTTTAAAATAATACACAACTGTATGAAATTATAAAAATTAAATTATATACTTTGAGTGAAAAATTGCCTTATTCAGATAAAATTTCGACTTATGTAGTTTCACAATATATTACTTATTTTAAAATTTTCAAGGCCAACCAACTTGTCTAGTGGTCAGCGTGCCTGACAGCGGATAAGGAGGTCCTGTGTTCGAATCCCGGTTCGTGCATGGATGTACTTTCTCTCTCTATCTATCCTGTCTTTGTCCTTTCCTTGTATGAATGAGGTATGAATTGTTTCCTACCCTATAAACAGGTCCCTATGGCATGTGTGTACTGAGGAAGTCGGACTTCACACCAAAATAGGGTTCAGTTGAAAAAGTAGAGCGGCACACCCCATATTGCCAGCCTAGCTGGCACACGACAACAACAACAACAAAATTTCCAAGATTATTACGCATAATTAAAGCACTTAACAGCCACCCACCTTATCTTGCGGTCAGTATGCCAGATTGCGGATAGGGAGGACATGGGTTCAAATCCCGGTTCTGACATGGATGTACTTTCTCTATATGTCCTGTCTTTGTTCTTTCCTTGTATGAATGGGTTGTTAATGGTTGCCTACCCTATAAACGGGTACCTATGAGTTTTTAATGGTACGGAGGGTGTCGGATTCCACACCAAAATATGGTCCATTTGGAAAAAGGAGCAGCGAAAGCATAATGCCAGCCTATGTGGTACATGCCAACAACAACAAAGTGCTTAATATAATTAACAATACGTATTAACTTAAACTTTAGTATTTTATGATTCATCGTGAAGTAATTATAAAATTTAATTTTTGCATAAATTATTATAGCATTTCTTATAAATAAATATTACTTTTATTTTTAAAAATAAATATAGCAGGCTCCAAAAAATTGTTCTTAACTGAGTGAAAGTTTTAGCCTTCAATGCACATAAGTTTACTTTTAAATGTGAATGAAATATAAAGTCTGAATATATTTTAATATGATGTTGATAGTTTGAAATGTGATTAAAAGAATGAGGTGATTAAAGTTAACTTTTACTTTAATCTTTACATTTTGAAAAGATGAATGAAGTTTTGTACATATATTTGCTTTTATTGTATAAATTACCATCTGTTTAAACTATCGTTCTATATGCGGGCATTTATTTTATATATGAATGTATTTACATGGATATATGAATTTATATGTTTCTCACATCTACCAAATATACATGATAAATTTTAAAATTATCAATATTTTTCTAATCATTGAAATTTAACTGTTATATATTATTTATCTGCTGATAACAAGTAGTGATAAATACAGGTTTATTATGTTCTTACAACGTATTCTGTACTCATACATAACAATGCTCATTCTTAAATAAATAATTATACGCATTTATAAATAAATTTAATAAGAAAATTTCAATAATTCAGAATAAAAGGTACTCAGTTTTATTGTGAAGAATGCAAGTAGAGAGAAATAATACCATTTAAATTTCAATATTTTGACATAGGTCTTGTACAGCCTTTAAAATTAAATTTTTATTAGCTAAGCTAACTTAATTAAATATAAGTATGCTCTATTTTCTTTTGATGAAAATACGTAATTATTATATAAATGAAGAAAAAAATAAAATTATATATTTCCCCTTAGATCGAGAATTTGATAATCACTTAATTAAGTAATTTTAAATTATCTACTATTGAACAATCTTTTTTAATTATTTTATACAACGCATTAAATAAATTTGCATCAGAATCTTAAATTAATATAAATCCCTTTTGTTTCAAAAATAGTTAAATGTAGTTTTTCTAGAGAAAAAAGAGGAAAAAAATTTTTAAAAAAACTGTAAAATATAATAAAGCTGAATTTTTAAAGTCTTAAAATAATAAATAAAAATTAATTCCCTGTATTTATATAAACTTTACTGATTAGCATTTATTTGGACATTTGATATTACATGGAATAATAAATGTGTACTATAATGGTAATCAATACATGGTGTTATTCTAATTCATATGACAAAAAGCAGAATTAGTATTATCCTAATTTTACTTTTGAACATATTGCAGTTAAAGAGGCTTATTAGAATTTGTAATATTTTTGTTAATTTTTTAATGTTTTTAAAAGTAGCTTCTATAAAATAAATACATCAGTTTTCAAGAAAAGTGAACTCTTAATATGAAAAGTGATGACAGTAATTACAAACACAGAAATAATTTTAATATATGATAAAAAAATTTCGTATATAATCTGATATGTGTCAGAATTCATGATTATATCAACTAATTTAAAAATTGAATCGTATCAACAAAAATATCTGGTAATTTTCAATATTAAATTCAAGACTGATTAATTTATGCAAAAAATTATTCAAGTAAGTAAATTTTTGATTTTTCATTGCAGAGTTTTCAGTTGTCAAGCTCAGGAACAGAATTTTCATATTCACATATAAAAATTTTTAAAGTACTCAATGTTAAACTGCCTATCGAACTAAAATACGGATCATAATACTTCGTACATGAAATTTAGTTTGACTTATTAAAGTAGCATCGTCCATATCCTTTCAAAAAATGAAAATATGGAACTTTTCACAAAATTAAAAGACAGTAACATCCATTTCATAACGTATTCTTTCTTCGTTTAATATTAAGAGACATTAGCCTATTTTTAATCATTATTTGAAATATATATATAGTATTTTAAATTGCAGTTATTATATGAACAATGAAATTAGGTAATGGATGGTAAAAGTCTCAATACAATGTTGCTTATATTCTGTTAAATAGTAATTCATATAGAATCATGACAAAATTAATTGAATTTTCTCTAAAGTGTGTTTGCCATTTATTGCATAATGAATATAATATAAAACCACTCAATGAATTAATATTGGAAATTAGCAAACAAAATCTCACGCATGTCATAAAAAAGTTTAACCAGAATATACTAATAACGAAAAAAAAAAAAACAAATAATGCAGCTTGAATTAATATCTGTCAGAGTAAGGTACTACTGCCTTTTTGTGGGATCAATTTGAAGACCGCAAAACCAATGTTCTTAGATGGGAAAAACAAAAGATGTATGAAGCTTGGCTCAACACTCCTGGTCAAATCCACGCTAAAAGTATGATCTGTGGATCATCAGCAAGGATTGCCTCTGAAATTCTAAGATGCTCTAGGCAGAAGATACGCTTAATCGTAGGCTTCATAACTGGGCACTACTATTTCAGAAAACACCTCCATAAAATGGGACTGTTTCAGCAAGACCCTATCTGCAGGAAATGCCATACGCAAGAGGAAACGGCCAAGCATATCATTTACGAATGCGAGGCCCTTGCCCTCCCTAGATTAACTTCTTTAGGCATCATCCATACTAGAGAGTTACACCTAGACTCCATTAAAGGGTTATATAGAACTTTATTAATAAAGTGGGTGACCCGAGCAACTGGAACTAGGAAACATTGGGTTTGGAGTTAATAGTACAAAATGCTGATAAAAGCAGAGGTGCCCAATGACATACAAACCCAACTCTAAGAAGAAGAGAAAGAAGAAGGTACAAATATGTTGGTAAGACTTGCCTTGGTCCTGCATTAACAGGTTCAGCAAATCTTTCAGGCTCGCTTCAAAGCAATTGACTGTCGCGAGACGACTTTCCTTATATGGCAATCAATGTGACTTGTAGAATACATTTCTCTTTTGTGCAACAAAAGACATGGTGTTTGAAATCCAAAGAAGCACTCACATTTCTTGTGCTTGCAATTCTACAAGAAAAGAAGCATACAAAAGAGAAATCCCAATCAGTGAATATTAGATGTTTATTGATTGTTACAAAACCAAGAATATGATTCACATGATTAACATAGCCTCTTCTTAATTTATCATAGCACCTTCTTAATATAATCTTCTTAATATAATTAACTCTTTGATATAACTGTAAATACGCGTCAGTTATACATGCCACCAAATTCATGAGAGACTAACCATATATAACACTTAAGAAAAACGGCAGAATTATTCGTAGATTTATATAATTTAAACTATTTCAATAGATCATAGATGAGCATGATAAAATCATTTTATATCACAAAAACTTAAAAGACTTTTATAAATCTAAAATTACATTTTTCTTTTATTAATGCCTTTCTTTTAAACCTATTTTATAAAAAAATCTTATAAAAAAATCTTTTAGATTAATTCATTTTTAAGATTAAATTACCTGTTGAGAAAGAATCGAAAAAAAAAGAATCACAAAATATGATTTTAACTCGCAAAATATGTTGTTAACAAAAAATATAAAATGTGAATCAAAGTATTTGTTTAAACTGGTTATATAAATACAATACAAAATTATCTAGTACAGGACAATGCAAACTTTGACGAAATGTTCTGCATATATATTTGCAATTGAAATTGTTTCCATATTAAACTGTTTTGCCAGGCAAACGCAGGATATTGTCCTTTTGTGTTGGGTCAATTCGTGGGAATGAAAACTTTAGCGGCACATGTTCCTAATGGTCGCACCATTAGGCGGAAGGACTGATTGAGTGGGTGAGTTTAAGCAAGCCCCCTTCATTTATTAACCAGCTACACGGCTTATTACGCATCTGTTAAATTAGTTGTCTAGTCTGAAAGAGGCATACCTTTCCTTTCGCACAAACAAAGAGGATTACTTCTGAAATGTGAGAATTAGGTGTTACTATAGTGAAAATGCTTAAATTAAAACTAGTGGATAACAAAATACTCTATATATATATATATATATATATATATATATATATATATATATATATATATATATATATATATATATATATATATATATATATATATATATATATCTGCAGGAGAATATTAAGATAGCAAGTGCAAGACACACAAACATTCCAAATAGCATTTATTTAAAGAAAAGATGAAATAAAATTAAATTGTCCATCACTAACATGGATGTGACTCTCATAGTGGTTAGCAGACATCTATCCATTGTTTTCTACTGATTTGAGTTTATATAGGGGATTCTATGTTGTTGTTAAATGTATAGGACTTCAGTATAGGGGGAAGAAGGGAACACTCATAAATTTAGAAATGTATTAAATAGGTTACATTATCAAAGCTCTTTTATTCTATCAAAGAATTCTCTATTTTATAATAAAGTATCTTTACTTAATAATAACCATCTAATAATATAGTTCTTTGATAAAATAAGAATCTCTTACTTTATCAAAGAACTCTTTGTTTTGACAGATAGATAGAAACATATGCACGAAAGCAAAGTTGGAAAAAATTGCTAATTTTCACCATTAATTCCCAATATACATATATACTTACTTACATTCATATATATATATATATATATAGTGTTTGCCTCTATATTTAATCAAAACATTTCAATATGGAAATCATTTCCACTGCAAATATATATGATCAGAACATTTGAACAAAATTTACATTGTTCTGTATTCCATAGTTTTTTATTGTATTTGCAAGCTATTTCAATAAATATTTTGAATTACATTTTATATATTTTTTTATCAAAACGTTTTTTGTGTAAAAATTATTTGTTTCTTTGTCCTTTTGCATTCTCTCTCATCATTATTAATCTAAGAACAGAATTCTTTATAAAATAGATTAAAAAAAGACATTATTAGAAAACAAATATTGTTTTAATTTATAAAAATCTTTAAAATGTTTTATTATTTAAAATGATTTTATCAAGCTATTTTAATTTAGTTCAAATAATATAAATCCCCACATAAATTCTGCCGTAACTTAAATTTCATGATTAGTTGTCCATTCATTTGGTAGCATGTATCATTGACCTAAATATTGAAATGCATCAAAGCGTGAAGCTTTTTGAAGGATGGACGTGATATCCATAATGAATTGTACAGTTTATTATGTAAAGAAGGGGCAATGCTAATCAGGAATTATATTCTTGATTTTTTAGCAATCTATCAACATCCAATATTCTGTGATTGGGGTTTTCCTTTTGTGTGCTTCTGCTCTTGTAGAAGTGCAAGCGCAAGAAATGTGCCTACTTCATTGGATTTTAATAATTCAAAAGACGTTTTGTGTAAAAAAGAAGTTATTCAAAAATTACCTTGATAGAGATATGAAGAAAGTCATCACATGACAGTCAATTAGTTAAACTAGGAAGATTTACTGAACAAGTTAAACCACCGAGCCTGACACAATGGAACCAAAACAGGTCTTATCAGTATATTTGTATCTTATTCTTACATGTACTGGTCTAAGCTACATAATTTGTTTTCCTATTTTTGGTATATTGTGATTAAAATTTTTATGTCATACGCCAGGTTTTGTTTGTTGATGTTCAACATCTATTCATTGAGCAATATTAAATTCTATCCATTAAGCACTAAATAACAAACACACTTTAGGAAAAAATTCAAGGAATTTTGACATGATTCTATACAAATCACTATTTAACAGAATATCAGGAACATTTTAGTATTCCTTTTTATGACTTTTATTATTAAGACTTTAAATTATTTATTTTATTTTATTTTTTTATTTTTAAATTATTAAGACTTTTATCTTATATCACATAATTTCAAACATTCATTGCTCATGCAGCTACTGATGTTTAAATATTAAATATATTTTTTCAAATAATGATTAGAGTTAGGCTAATGCTTATTGAAATTAAACAAGGAAAGTATACATAAAGAAATGCATGTTACTGTCTTGTAATTTTAAGAAAAGTTCCTTAATTAAAATGAAAGAATACGGACGATGCTACTTTAATGTTTCTAATTAAAGTTCAGTTATGAAGCATTATGATCAATATTTTAGTTTGATAGGCAGTTTAATATTAATTACTTCTTTAATAAATTTTTTACGGGAATCTGAAAATTCTGTTTCTGAATTTGGTAACTGAAAATGCAAAAATATAATATCTATAACATTTCTATAACATAAGAAAGCAAAAAAAAGTATCTACAATATTTTACATCAATTGAATTTTTAAGTTTTTATTAATCAGTCTTGTATTTAATATTTAAAATTACTAGATTTTTTTCATAAGATTCAATTTATTAATTAAGTGATAAAATCATGACTTTCAACACATTTCCTATAATTATATATTAATAAATTTTGTATTGTATTTTAAAATTATTTTTCTTTGTATAAACACTGTTACCACTTTTCATATTAAGATTTTATTTTTCTTAAAAACTAAGGTATCTTTATAGACACTGTTTTTAAAAAAAAAAAAAAAATCAAGGAAATTTTTTTAAGTTCTAATATGGCTCTTCAACAGCAAAGTGTGAAAAAGAAAAATTAGGATAATACCTTCCTAGTTCTGTTTTTGTCTTATGAATTTGAATGATGATTTGTATCAATGATAGTATGTATCACTCATTATATAATCTATGCAGTATCAAATATTTAAATGAATCCAATCAGTAAAGTTTACATAAATAGATAATAATTTTCATTTAATTTTTCTTTTTAAGTTTTTAACGATTCAGCTTTATCATATTTTTTAGATGTTTATTTTAAAACATATTTCTTTTTTTCTCCAGAATGAAAATTACGTTTAATCATTTATGAAACAAATGAGACTACATGGATTTAAGATTTCGATGTAAATTTATTTAATGCTCTCTAACTAATGTGTAAACGGATTGTTTTATACATAATTTAAATTTACTCATCAAAGTGATTATCAAATTCTTGATCTACGTCGTAATGCATAATTTAATTCCTTTTAATTGTTTTCTTTAACTTATAATAGTTACGTGTTTTCATCAAAAGATAATAAAGCATGCTTACATTTAATTAAATCGGATTAGATTATAATGACGTAATTTTAAAGGGCGTACAAGACCGTACGTCACGAATGTTTTTTTAAATAGAATAATTTCTGCTTGCATTCTTAATAATAGTGATGAACACATTTTGTTCTGAATTATTGAAATTTTATCCTTAAACTTATTTACATAGGTGCGTATATTTATCTAATAATAAATATTGTTATGCATGAATACAGAATACGTTTTAAAGCCATAGTAAACATGTGTTTATCTACTTATAAATAGAAGATAATTATGAAATGGAGGAAAATTTATGTGATAAAAATGATAATTTAAGAAACTATGATGATGTTTTGAAAGATGTGAGTATGATGCCTGGATGACATCATCTTCCCTAAGCGCTCATTTGGGGAAGATGCTTGTTTTTTTTTTTTAAGAGAGAGTGCTTAGAGCAGGCAACGGAGGAGGTGGCAAACTCCTCACGATAGGGTAGTAGATAATTGTAGATAGTGTAACTATATGTCTATAACTAGTTGTGAATTATAAGTGCTTGTTAGATATTAGCTTAATAAATGTGCATGGAAAAAATGTCTCTTTCATGAGTGCCGATGTGAGAATAGAGAGGCAAAGGATATAGGAATGACCACAATTGTATCACACTCTCTTTTTCAAGAACCAGCGGATTAATCGGGGTAGGAATATTTGAGTATTCTTCATTTGGAAAAGACTTAGTTTAGTTTGTTGAATAGAAAAAAAATATTATTGGTAGAATAGTTGTATGAGGAAGGTTTGTTTAGAATAATTTGAAAAGGATAGCTATTTATACAGTTTAGTTTGTTAAGTAGTAGTAAAATAAGTGTATGAGAAAAGATTGTTAAGGATATAATAATTTGAGAAAGGATAATTATTTATGTATTTTAGTTTGTTAAGAGCACATTACATATTACCTAGACTGTAACATCACCCTCTCTGCTTCCTCTCGCGTATACACTGACCAATAGGAATGCAGAATTCATCTTTAATTAACAGTTTCTTCTAATGATTTCTGTACAGCTTGCACGCGATCAGTAACTACGTAGGAGGTTGAACCTAAAGTAATTAATAAGTGCTTGCCTGAGTACCACTGGACTTAACCATTTGGCTGACAGCGATACCTTTGGTTATGGTTGCTGTTGGATGCTATGGATCATTCGATCTAGTCTCCAGGTAACGCTTTGAACCAATGAGACGGTTGACATTGTTTCTTCGAATCAACTCGTACAGAGATTGCTCTCAGTTACCATAATCATTCGAGCATGACATCGGTTGATCGTCAATTCAACCAACCTGCTTTTAACATAAAAAAATTCGAAATAGTAAAACTACGTATTTAACTCTGTTGATTAAACTTACAAAGCATTGTTCTTTAATATCCTAAGTATCAAAAATGCTAATCCAGTTCTACTTACCAGTAAACCAAATACCAGTTGTTTTAAATAATGTTGTCACGCAACTTAAATAAGCGTTGAACATGTTCATATAGGACAATGTTTAAGAAATGCGTACACAACTCATCAAATCACGTCAGACTAAGTTTCGTATATCTGGATCTGTTTCTTCTGGAAAAGCATTTCTTGGCGAATATAAAGGAATTTCAAGCATAAAATTGAAATTTATTTTTTACCCATGAAAATTATTTATTATTCAAATGCTTCATCGCTGATTGAAAAGGAACTATTGAATAAAAAATTGTAAAAATGCTGTAAATGATGAAAAAAAATACTAATCATATTTAAACAAAAACAAATGAAATTCAAATGAAAAAAAGTAAATATATATTAATATTTAAATAAATATATTTATCATATATATTTTAATTTAAATATTAACATATACATATTAATTTTAATAATATATGATTATCATATTTATCATAACTATATTATTTAAATATAATAATTGTAGGAATAAGAGAAGATTATTGTGTGTGCGCATTGAAATAGAGTTGACTCTTGCAGAAAAATAATATCAGCTAGAATTTTATTGTTGAGAATTCTTAGATTGAAAAAAATGCATTTTGGAATAGTAATTATTTTACAAAAAGTGCAGAACATATTACACAATAACAAAACACATTTTACTATGTCCAAAAAACACATTTTACTGTGAATTGTCTCAGCATATCGGCGATATAATTAAGAATTACATATTGTGTAAGATGTAACTATATAAATAATGACTTTTGAAACTCAATTTTTTTAACGTACTTATGCTACAAATTTTATTACTAATGAATACATTTATAAAATTCTGCTCTCTTTACATACGTTAAATATTAAGAATAATAAAAAAGTATATTAAAAAAATATTAGTAAAAATTATATATTATGTACTTCTTTTCTTAAATTTGTAAGAAAAGATCGCTTTAACTTAAACTTCATTAGTATAAGGAAATTTTCTTTAATTTTAATGTATTTTTCATCATTATTTAAAAAAGATATATTTTATTTAAGAAATTATATGTAACCATACTAAATATGATTAAAAAATATCACAATAAATTCATTTTTAAACAGTATGATTTCATTTAAAATACAGTATTGTTGCTTTTTTACACGCTTGAAGATTGGAGCAAATGAATTTTAATACTTTATTTTAAAGGAATAAAAACCTAAAACTCATTGTTAATGAAATATTTTCCTAAATTTGTGATAAATAATAATAATAAATAAAAAAATATTAATTTCGTATTTTAATCATTGGATTAAGAAAAGGAAATGAAAGAACGCCCAACGTACAAATCTCTAATGAAATTTCTCAGTTGACATGCAATCAGATTTCATTTTCATTCTCTTGGTTCTAAAAGAACATAGCAAAATTTGTTCTTCAAGAACATTGTTTGAAAGAAAACAAAAGAAAATTAAAGCAACTTAACATATGTATACGCAGTAATTCCTCATTAAAGGAGTTTTCTTAATTGGAACTATTCGAGAAAGCTATTCTTTCTCTTGTAACGCACTGAAGGTCACCATGGCCTTTCTTTGTAAAAGCTTGAGCTCCGTGCTCCATTGTCAAGTGCAATGCTTAGGCGTTCACCCCAGATCACTGACTCCAGACATTTTTTGTTTATTCAAGGTTTAAGCTTTTGATCCAAAATGTATATAACTGGGGGGATTCTTTCGCTTCCTCACAACACAGAACTTCCACGACCATGAACACTTGGGTAAGTAGGAAAAGTTTTGATTTCTATTGTAAGCTTTCGAGACGAGCAGCCCAGCTTATGCTTTCATAAAAAATAATCTTGTTTACGAAATTCCTTTTTCATGAGAATGTTGCCTTTGAAAGATTAATATTAATGTTGTTGTTGTTGTCGTGTGCCAGCTAGGCTGGCAATATGGGGTGCGCTGCTCCACTTTTCCAACTGAACTCTAATTTGGTGTGGAGTCCGACTTCCTCAGTACACACATGCCATAGGGACCCGTTTATAGGGTAGGCAACCATTCACACCTCATTCATACAAAGAAAGGAAAAAGACAGGATAGATAGAGAAAGAAAGAACATCCATGCCCGAACCGGGATTCGAACCCAGGACCTCCTTATCGGCAGCCAGGCACGCTGACCTCTAGACAAATTGGTCGGCTAATATTAATGATTGTTTAGTCTTTTAATGATCATATGTGCTTCTGAGTGCATTTGCTTCACATTAAAAATCTATAGATTAATTTTAATTAAATTAAAATGTTAAAAACTTTTTCGGGAATCTATTTAATCTATTTAATCTTTTTTTAATAATTCTTTCTTGATAATTGGTTTTATTAAAGAATCAAGAAAATTTAATATTTATTTTTATATTAAAATTGTTTTTTATTCATTTTGAACTATTTTAAATTGTAATTTAATTATTAATATTCTAAAAGAATCTGGTTTAATTTATTAGAAGGGATTTAAAATAAGAAATGAAAGATTAAAAACAAACTATCAATTGTGAAACATGGTTTATTGAAACCATTGTTTATAAATTATTAATTAATACTGTCAAAAGTAAATGTTATTAGCCTTTTGATGAGCATGTCCCATTTGTTTGTGTTTTGCTTGTAATGAATATACACTTTTTATCTCCTCCAACAAGTTCACAATAAGTAATCCAACAAGTTAACAATAATACAATAATAATTAGGATTATTGCAAAAATTAGGATGTAGTATAAAATAATGTTAGTGACGTCTTTGTTATAAGATATAGTTCATTTCCAAATATACTTATTGAATCAAAAGTTTATTTCATTCTTGAACAAAACGTTTATTCTCCGACCGTCGAATATTTTATCAACCATGGATCAAGTTAACTAGCATTGACCTAAAGAGACGGATTTTTACATTTTTCAACATTTGTGTTTACAGAAACGTCATCCGATACTCAAAGGTAAAAACAGGGATTGTTAAAATCTATCAACAAACATGTGGTTTTTTTAATTCCAAGTGATGTGTTTGGACTATGCGCATGAGCATTCTTATGAGCGCTACTTCAATGAATTCGAACACTATCAAGACCACTTTCACTGTAATTGCGCTTTTCGCAGTTAGAATGTCCAAAAATTCCGCCCAACTTGTCTAGTGGTCAGCGTGCCTGACTGCGGATAAGGAGGTGCTGGTTTCGAATCTCGGTTCGGGCTTGGATGTACTTTCACTCTCTATCTATTCTGCCTTTGTCCTTTCCTTGTATGAATGAGGTGTTAATGGTTGCCTACCCTATAAACGGGTCCCTATGGCAAGTGTGTAGAGCAAAGTCGTACATTCACCTTCATGGAGCTCTGATGAAAACGAAAGACACTCCCAATGGACTTAAATTCGCGATAGCTAAGGCATAGCGAGCTTGGCTTGTCCAAGTGTCATTAGTAACAACAACAACATATGTCGAAATTATTGGCTAGAATAGCGAAAACGAATGTAAAATAAAAATTGCTTTTTAAAATTTTCATTCGGTTTTGCTTGTGTTTTCACTTGTTTGATATTTGGAAAACTAATATAATCAAAATTTGGGATATATTTAAAACAATATAACCCATTATGGCGTGTAATAAAGTAAATATACCGGATTATGCTTTCAGGAAACCATTTGTGACACAGGCAGACTGAATGTTTCAAATACGCTTTTAAGAAATTATTTTTATAAATAATTTCTTAAAGCGTATTGAAACATTCATTGTGAATAAAGTTTAGAAAAAAAATGTATATTTTTATCTTATTTGAGAAAAACTATTTTATAATTTATAATAATTAAAACATATTATTCGAAACATGTAATTAATAAACTTAGATTTTGTATTAAACAGTAAAAATATAATGCGAGTTTATACACTGTAATATAAAAGAATTGCTAATTCATAGTTATTCTCGTTTATAAAACAATAAATTAATAATAATTAAGTTTAACTGTGTGTGTAATTATTTCTCAAGTATATATAAGCTGATTTAAAAATATAGCAGTAAAAAATCTGGACAACAAAATTTAAAAACTGATTACCAAAATATATAAATAGCTTTAAAATTTTTCACCAATTTTTAAGAAAATTAAAACTTTGAAACTCTTAATAAAAAATTGTATATTTACGTTTATCAATAACATTTGGGATATAATTAAAAATATATTTAGTTTTATTTAATTAATGACTTTTTTGAAGTCTATTTAAGATGATATTAAGTATTTTATTAAAAATGTGATACCTTTCAAGCATACTGCTTCTACTAATTAAGAAGTTACTTAATACAACCCAATGCTTCTTAATTTTGAATCACAGTCAAGCTTTGAGTTAGATACCTGCGTCAGCTATAGAACGCGTTATCACACAATACGAGAAAGCAGGATTTTCAAAAATAGTTCACTTCAAATAGACGGAAATTCAAAAATCAACCTTTAAAATGAATGATAGATTTTCATAAAATAAATTTTTTCCCATCATATACATATAAACAAAGTAAAGTTACAAATACCACGAGGAAGAAAAATCAACTCACAATCATAGTTAAAGTTCACCTACTCACTCAACAGCACAGAAATTACAAACATCAAAATGGAGAATACCAGAAAAACAAAACTATAAAAAGATCACAATATCATCAAAAATTTCTCTACAAAAAAATAAATAAATAAATAAATAAATAAAATAACGAGCGAAAAAATTTAAAAAATGGAAATTCGGTTCTGTGGTAAAGTTCCATAATTTTTTTTATCCAAGTATAATCTTCATAAGAAGTGATTTTATCATGTGATAAAAATATTCTTTCGTTGATGCATTACACTCAGATCAAAATGTCTCAATTGATTCTACCAAAATTTAATAAAAAATTTTTAAGAAATTATTTTGTATCGAAATTTTGTTTTAAAAAAACAACAATTTAAGAAGCATAGATTTTATTTCATGAAGCATGTAAAAATTGATAAAAAAATATCAACAGAATTTGTTTAAAAAATTGCAATGAATTTGATATCTTATAATAGCCATGTTTTTTTAAATTTTATTTTTACATAAAATATTTATTATAAAAATATTAATAAAAATTAGAATACTAATTTATTAATCTTTGTAAGTTTTCTTTTTTAATTAATATATGGCAATAAATATTAAAAATGAATGGATTACATACAATGTAGTATATAAACCAAGCGGACTATCAATATGTATCATTTAGTTGCTCTCACCAAAATTTTTGAGAAATGTAGGAGTATCTATAGCTGGAAATATTTAATTGTAGACTTTAAAGTCACAATTATTTAGTTTTTATAGATTTTAATTGGTACATGTGTAAAATCCCATCGCCAAGAAGAAAAAAAGGGGTCTTCAAACAAAAGGAATTTTGTCAACAAGAGAAAATTATCAAATGCAAGGCAGTCATTGCTTGTGATTCTCATTTAAATAGTTGTTAAAATAACATGTTTATGTTTAATTGTTTTTGCAAATAGTTATAAAAATAATTGTATGCTCTTATACATTAATTGTAAATTTTATTTTATGAATTAACTTTCTGTTTCTCATTGTGTTTGTATTGGGGGAACAATGTGAAACGATTTGCGAAAACTTTCCTGGTTGACGGGTACATTAAACATCTTTAACCCCTTGCCATTGTTGCCCAAATTCAGTTCGGGCAGAAGAAAAATTAACGTTTCTATTTTGTGAAGTCCGAGCTAAGTTCGTTTCTACTTTAGGATACTTCATTCCCTATTTTCCTAATAAATGGCACAAGTGATCCTAGTTTTTTACCAATTCCAACTTTGGTTCTGAAGGTAGTCCATGACTACAACAACTCTATGGGAGGTGATGTTAAAGTCAATCCACATCTTATAGACTTCCCGGTTGCTAGAAAAGGAGGTAAAAAATATTGCTAGAAAATATTTTTCCATCTACTACACCAGGTGTCATATAAATAACTCCTTTATTTTGCATACTTCAGCAGGAGTTGCGAAAAATATGAACTTCAGAAAATCAATTGTTGAACTGAATAAACCAAATGTTCAACTACCAGGACCAGTGTAAAGCGTCTTAGTGTAAATTTACTGAGCCTCACAGGTCAACACTTTACCGAAAACATCCCATCAATGGAGAAAAAATCTACTCCAACCAGGCATGTGTTTTATATGCTGTCGTAAAACCGATGAACAAGGGAAGAGAATAAGGCATGAGAAAAGAGCTTATTGTAGAAAGTTGCAACTAATATAAAGGCTTTTGAGCAATACCTAGTCTTAGGGATATAGCATACTGTAAAAGATTTGTAAAATTTATGTATTGAAAATCACAGTGTTGTATTTTTATATTGTACTAGTTTATACTAGTTATATTTAGCTTCAAAATTTCATTTAATTTGCTCAATATGAATAACATGTAAGTGTACTCAATATTTCATGTGTATGTAAAAATTATAAATATGGTAGTTATTGTATTTAAAACTTTATTTTTGTATAAAGAATAAAGTTTCTCTTATATATAGCATAAAGTTTGTATAAAGAAAACTCTTATAATAGTATAAAGAATAAAATTAAACAGTCAAAAAATTTTCCATTTTTGGTCGATTTTTCTGAAATACTATGTCACAGTTAAGAAGTTAACAAGGTTAGGATGTATAATGACAATGTTAGGAACAACAAGCATCAACAACAACGAAGGAAACACATGTGCGGGCACAAACATGAAATAATTTTACTGAGCATTTTCATAATATATCTTGCATTGCAGATCCTTGCAGTCTGGGCTGTCCTGTGCTGGGCCACTGTCTTCTGCTATCCATACGAGGATTCCTACGGACCAGGCGACATCGTACCATATGGGAACCAACAAGAACTTCCGAACTCAAGAAATGTTCCGAGTGGAAATGCTTATGAATTCAAACGGGGCTTTTATGGTCCAGGAGAAAGTCCCAGGAGATCCGCCAACCGATACCGATTCAGGATGAGGCAAAGGAACGATGCCAGACCACGATCTTTGGGTGGCTACAGGAAAAACTACGGCGGTTACTACCAGCAGTACAGGAGACCTTACGCTCGGGATCGCCGACCCAGCAGGGATTACAACTACGACTACTGAGCCATTCCTTCGTTTTCGAAGCCCGTCCCCTGATAACAAGCTGGATTTTTAATTTATTCTTTTTCGTTTAACCAAATGTATTTAATAAAATAGTTTCAACGTGTTCATTTAAATAATTCATTTCCTTTCTTAATGGGAATCCATTACAGTTGATTTTTATGACATTATGTATAAAGAGAAATTGCACATATTTTCGAAACATATAAATTGAGATAAGTTATTCTTTATTTTCTTGAGAAACATCTCTTTCAACATATGATAAATACTAAAACTAAACTAAATAAAATATTAATAGGTACAATGTTTAACTTAGCCGACCGATGGCTGAGTGGTTAGCGTTCCTGACTCCTGAGCTATGGGTCTTGGGTTCGAATCCCTGTTCGGGCATGGATGTTACCTTCTTTCTCTGTTTTCTCTGTGTTTCTCTGTCCTTTCTTCTGTGATGTTGTATGAATGTGGCCCACCCTATATACGGGTTTGTGGTGGTATGGCGCCGGTAACGCTACTCGCCTCCGTGACTTGGTTCACAGGTGCCCGCTGGGTAACGACAAATGAGTAGCAGTTTGTGGCCTTGTTGTGACATAGGGTTCGTCACCCAAGTGCCCGCCGTTGGAAAAAAAACAATGTTTAACTTAAGTATGTTTTGTGCCATGCATATTTTATTAATGGTTATTAGCATTAACACTTAATGCTTATCAAGTTAAAACAAACTGACTTCAATTATAAAGTGGATAAAAAATATTTCATTTTGTATAAAACTTACCGAGAAAAATTTTACTAAATGAATGTGTACTCAGATTTACACACATTTCAAATTTTTTTAACGTATTTTATTCATAAAATTTTGTGACAGGAAGTATGGAATGAACTCTATTGCAATAATTGTATACAGAAGTACTTATGTTGACCCTAGTCAATGACATAAATAAATATGAGGCTGACAGGATCATCTTGAAAGAATGGTTAAGATAGCTTGGCTTCTAAGAATAAGTGTTCAACAAAATAAAACTCAGAAAATGCTAAATACGTTTAAAATCTGCACTGGTAAAAATGTACTCTTTACTGAGTATGTGATGGATTTAATTTATTTCAAAATTGAATGTCTTCTATGTCAGATTATTCGACAAATTTCATTTTACTTAAATTATTCACAACATTTTCCTTTAACTTAAATTATTCACGACAAATTTCATGTAACTTAAAATTTCATTTTACTTAACGGCTTGTGGACAAATTTCATTTAAACTGTGTTCTTATGACCCATTTTTGTTCACAAGATTTATAATTAGATTAGACGTATTTTCCATATAAATTATTATATGGGATTTGAACTTACAAACTGAGCTGAAGAGGACTGACCATTCATCTATATTCTTTTGCGAATAGAATGGCTATAAGAAGAATCAATAATATTTCATACCTACAAATATTGTCTTTTACATACATATTTAATGTGTTTTACCATATATTGTTCTAAAATTACCAGTTGATTAGTGAACTTTTCCACCAATCCCTAATAGGGAAACATAAGCAGTCCCATCACTTTTTTTGAAACTGTAAAATTATTTAATACAACACATATGTATACAAAACGACATGAGTCTATTAAATTTCTTTTGAAAAAGACAGAAGAAATACTATGTCTCATCTAGAGAAAAAACACTTTTCCAAGATGGCAACGAGTTTGTTTATAAGATGTGTTCACCAGTGATTTGAAGAGGACATGTCGATTCCTCAGTGAATATTTTCGGGCAAAGTAAAACACCAGAGGGCGTTCCGAGCGATGAGTGGCTTTGAATGCACACATGGAACAGAATCTAGGGGTAGAAGATTTATTAAGCAGTTTTCTTTGTTTCTCAATGAGCGTTTTATTTTGTCATCAGTTATAAGGTTTTGTATACAAAAGGGAACCCTTATCAGCGTTACTCCAAACAAATATACTTATAATATGCATATATCATCTATTTTTTAAAAGTTGCAAGCATTGAACTGAAAATATAGTTTCATTTTGATTATTATTTACAAAGAAATAAAAAAAACAGAGTTAAGTTAATGAAACTATATGAATTCTAGACACATACAGGCAAAAGCGTGGTTGAAGAATGCGGATTTTCTTTCCTTCACGACATCTCGTTAAGAATTGAGCAAAATTTATTATTTTCGTCGAAAACAAGAGAGTAGCTATTGGGAAAATAATTTATATCTTGCAAAAGAAAAATGAATCTTACAATTTTAATGATATATGTTAATTTTTAAAAAATAAATAAACAATATTTATATTAAAAATTTTCATTTAACTTAATACAGGATTTTATGAAATTTATATAAGCTACACAAGTTTGTTTTTTTAAAAAATTACCTTCATTACAAATAATGAAATGTTCTTGAAACTGTCTTTCTCGTCGTGTTTTCAACGATATTTCAACGCGTTTTCAATGATAATAATCAAATCTGGGAATGACAACCCTTCTCACATTCTTCTTGAATGCCCATCTGTTTCACAAGAAAGGAACGAGCTTTGTAAAGACTTAAATAACAGGTGGTCCCCGATTATGGCGGACCTAGTTAAGAAAGAGAATTTCGAATTTTTTATAAAACTCTATCCATGCTGTTATCGAACTCCTTTGTCATCTTTATATCTCTTTTTTTCTCTCTGCCTTCTTTTATTATTATTTTTTTCATCTCTTGATTTATTTGGATTTGCTATGTAGTACATTCGTTGTACCTTCGGGCCCTGTGTGGTATTCCTTGGTGCACAGGGAGATATTTTTGTTTTCCCAAATTAAAAAAATAACAATTAAAATTGCAAAGCATATAAAATAATGAATATTTTTGTATTTTAATGCTGAAGATAATCAATTTTAATAATTTTCTTTTATTATATAATTTGCTTAAAATTATACCTTATTTCTTCTTTAAAGAAACTTTACTGTTAGTTCAAGGTTATAATAATTGTCTAATATCACAAAAAATTTCCATTTATTTATCAGTTCAGTTTTTGTTATGTAGTGTAAAAATGACTCATAATGAAATGCTTTTGAAACCCAAGATTTTAATAGATGGTGCTTCTGCCCCTCCCCTCCAATATATTATAAAATGTCACAAAATAAAAATACTCGGTTTTCAAAAAGTATAATTTTCAATAAATATTTATTAATAGATTCGCCCACTTAAAACATCTGAATGCAACTAGTTTTAATAGTTTTGTATTCATACGTCTAAATACTAAAAAAAAAAATTACGTAATTAAAATTGTTGTTTAATATAATGTAACTATAAAATATACACAATTAGGTTTTTTAATTAAATAAAATAAAGTCTTTTTGTGCAAACATATTTTTCAATTCCATATGAAACTTGTGAAAAATTTATTCTTACTCTTTCATATCAAATTATTTAACACATACAATTTTAAGACGTTTTAATAATTTCTTCACTATTTTACATATTTTTTATTTTAAGCAAATAATATGCCTCTAGAAAAATTACCGACATGTAATTACATCAATGTATTTCTTCTAACTTACGAAATATTACTTTTCCTTAAACTAAATTTTCCAACTTCAAAAAAATATTATTGTCTTTTTGAATAGTTTGAATTATGTATTAAAATCCAAATATAGAAATTGTTTAATGGAACTTGTAAAATAAATTTTAAATTTGTTCACAATAAAAAGAAAATGAGCCTAATATTCATGATTTTATTTTCTTAAGCTAAGTACTTGAAGTGTCAGTATCGAATGAAAAAAAATATTACTGAATATGCAGTTTGAAACTTCATTTTGAAAATTAAAATGCTTAAATTAGATGGAATATGTAAAATAAATTTATATAATGATGCATATACTGAATATTTTTCTAAAATTGAAAGCGTGTGCATAATACAATATCGAAATGTATACAATAGAGAAATATTTCAACTAGTTTATAATTTTTTCGGATAAGAAATTTTCACTCATATGTTTACAAACAATTTAAGGCTATAAAAAATTCACCATCTCAGAAAATCTAGAACACAAGTGGGAACGAAATTCTGAATTATGACATTCACAAGAATAGACTTGTTATGCATTGAAGTGTCTTATTTGCTTCCATAAGGCGACAAAATTTCGCCAAAATACAAGACTAAAAAACATCTGGAATTCATAGGGTTACACTCTTCACCCATGTTACCCGGATATTCACTAGCTAAACGATAATATCCATCCTTGCAAAATATCACACCTGAATTTAATTATTTTGCAGAAAAAAGAAAATATAAAATCTAGTTTTTTTTTCTAAGAAAAAAAATTAAGCTAAAATGTTCGTTAATGTTTTTTTTCCCATGTCAGGAATTGTCGCATCGGCCATTTTCCTTCTAGCAGCCCAATACAAAATAGCCTTCATATGATAGCTGTCAAGCATAAGAGAATTGACGTTGTCCAGAGATGGGCAAATGGTCAAATGACTAAAATACATTGCCTCTCCTGTAAAACACAGGGGGCAGTCAGGGGAGTTAAAAATGCCAATACGATAAAGATGATCTCAAAGGTAGTCATGTCGACTCTGAATTCTAAACATTGCACTAAACATTTGTCTTGGGAGGTCCATTGGAATAGGAGTGTGTATAAGTTTAGACCACACTTTTTCTGTAGCCTCTGATTTCTGGCATTTTTTTACAAATGCATTTGTTGTTTTGGTAATTTCGGATGAAATTCGGTTGTATGAGAGAGAAAAAAGGGCTGTGGGAGCAAGCATCCTTGTTTTGCCGGTCGATCCACTCTCTCATTGCCAGGTATATTGCAATGGCTGGGAATAAACTAAAAGAAAAGAATCCATCCTGCATTAATAAGTATGTCTATTTGTATTTTTGTTTGTTCTTCACGTTTTGATTGACAAGCCTGGAAGGAGCAGAGTGAGAGGATGGCTGCTTGCGAGTCGACAAGGAAGACTGTATGATTGAGAGAAGTATTCCAGGTCAAAAGTTGAAAAGAAGCCTGTTTGATTGCCTCGATCTCAGCCTCAAAATTTGTGGCATTCATACCAACAGGGCATGAGCCCTCAAATAAATTTTCACAGTACCAGTCTGCACCAGAGATACAGTCGTCCTGGGAGGAGCCATCGGTATATATATGAAATCATTTAATTTTGGGAATCTATTCGCAATAATTTCAAGAGCATAGGCTCGAAGAGATTCAGCGATAGTGTCATTTTTTCTTTGTAGGGTGCCAATAGAGAGATTTATCGTTGGGATTCTAAAATTTAGTGGGAATCTCTCACCAAAACAAAAAGGTTGGCAAGGAAGATGACTTAGGCCGGGAGGTCCATAGGAGTAGGAGTGTGTATAAGTTTAGACCACACTTTTTCTGTAGCCTCTGCTTTCTGGCATTTTTTTACAAAGGCATTTGTTGTTTTGGTAATTTCGGATGAAATTCGGTTGTATGAGAGAGAAAAAAAGGGCTGTGGGAGCAAGCATCCTTGTTTTGCCGGTCGATCCACTCTCTCATTGCCAGGTATATTGCAATGGCTGGGAATAAACTAAAAGAAAAGAATCCATCCTGCATTAATAAGTATGTCTATTTGTATTTTTGTTTGTTCTTCACGTTTTGATTGACAAGCCTGGAAGGAGCAGAGTGAGAGGATGGCTGCTTGCGAGTCGACAAGGAAGACTGTATGATTGAGAGAAGTATTCCAGGTCAAAAGTTGAAAAGAAGCTTGTTTGATTGCCTCGATCTCAGCCTCAAAATTTGTGGCATTCATACCAACAGGGCATGAGACCTCAAATAAATTTTCACAGTACCAGCCTGCACCAGAGATACAGTTGTCCTGGGAGGAACCATCAGCATATATATGGAGCAATATATTTTTGGGAATCTATTCGTAATAGTTTCAAGAGCATAGGTTTGAAGAAATTCAGCGATAGTGTCATTTTTTCTTTGTAGGGTGCCAATAGAGAGTCCCAAATAGTTGGGATTCTAAAATTTAGTGGGAATCTCTCACCAAAACAAAAAGGTTTTCAAGGTAGATGACTTAGGCCGGGAGGTCCATAGGAATAGGAGTGTGTATCAGTTTAGATCACACTTTTTCTGTAGCCTCTGATTTCTGCCATTTTTTTTACGAAGACATTTATTGTTATGGTTATTTTGGATGAAACTCGGTTGTGTGAAAGAGACAAAGAGGGCTGTGGTAGCAAGCATCCCTGTTTTGACAGTCGATCCACTCTCTCATTGCCAGGTATATTGCAATGGCTGGGAATCCGCTCAAAGAAAAGAGTCCATCCATCGTTAATAAGTCTGTGTATTTGTATTTTTGTTTGTTCTTCACGACGTTGTTCGTTAATGTAACATTCGTCTTCGGATAATTCTTGCCGTAGGTTTTCATTGCGTGTGGTGTGTGCATTTATAGGAGAACCCCAATGACTTACACCGGACAAAGATTTATTAACATAAAACATAGCATAAGGCATAAACAAACATAGACATGACCGTAAAGTATAACATATTGTTTACAATCTCCTTTTTCTCATATCTTTCCTCTCTCGTATCTCACACGAAGTGCCACGTGCGGCCAAAATTAAAAGTTTTAACTAGAGATTTCTCTCTAATCCTGAAACCTCCTTCCTTAAGAATTTGATTGCGTCTTTCAAAGACAAATCAAATACAACCAAATCAATATAATGCAAAAGTGTGACTTAAAATATACATAAAATAATCCTAACATATAACTAACGCAAGCAGTTGTATAAGCATAACAATTGCAAATTTAATTTAGTAACTTAGGTTCTACATAACATAAACATACACTTGCATAAATCAGTATTTTACATTAAACATGCACATACATATGAACTTTAAAAAGAATATTTACTTATTTACAAAATATTATTTCTAAAAAGTAAAAATAAACTCAAAACAATTTGTTAAAAATTTATCATATCAAAATCATCAGAAAACATTAATTACAAAGTTTTTTTTAATCCAATGGCGGGCACACAAGGGTGACTGAACCCGATGCCACAACAAGGCCAGAAACTGCTACTCATTTATCGTTATCCAGCGGGCACCTGTGAATCAAGTCACGGAGGCGAGTAGCGTTACCCGCGCCATACCACCACAAACCCGTTTATGGATGGAAATTTCTGTAAAGCGTAGAATAGAGGGCGCTACTACAGTGGAGATCTAAAATACTTCCGGCACGAAACTTCCTGCTTACTATTCCATTATTGTCTTATACCATCGTGCTTGTTTTCTGTAGTTTCCATTGCTTTTGAGAAATATTAATTTAAAAGTAATTATCCTATAAATTTTTTTGAAATGCAGAAAGCTAATAAAGCTAATAGTTGTTGCGTAGCATTTGGTTGCAATATGCCAGCTGGAACAAATTTATTTTCGCAATTGAAGATGTTCCGATTTACAATGGAACCCAATTTACAATTCTTAATTTAATTAAATATATATTAAATTAATTCTTAAAAAAAAGATTTAAAGTATAATTGCAATGAAAATCAAGATTTGCTTAAAATATTAATAAATAACAAGTAAATAAACACATCATAACAATTTTGTTCTACTCAGTATTGATACCAATTTATATATTCCAGCATGATTAAGAAAATTTTAATGAAATTTATAATACAATAAAGGAAAGCATAAATATTACCTTGCTTAATATTTAAAATGATTTATAGTTCAATAGCTCTCAAAATATATTTCCTGAAATTTTGGAATAAATGCATAAAATTAAAAATTATTTAGAGAAGAAAATGATTAACAATTGAGATAAATAATAAAAAGAGTTTAAATTTGGGTTACGATACATCATTCATCCACAATTGATCCTAATATCGCTAATTAATAAGAGCGATTCCTCGCAAAATATGGTAATCCATCAGGATTATTTAAGTAAAAATTAAAAAACTTTTTAAAAATTTACGGGATCACCACTAATTGCACTCTTATTAAAAATTATGATTTTAACGGATAAAATAAAAAATTTTTCGAAAACAGAAATAATTACCTAAAAATATTTAAATAAAAATTTTTGCGATTGCATTGTTTTTCAATGGGAAGAGAGAAAACCGGAAGTATTTGAGATGGTTTCCGGTCAACTGAGGTTTGTTTTTGTTTGCACTGAAAATTCCATCCATAGGGTAGTCCACATTCATACAACATCACAGAAGAAAGGACAGAGAAACACAGAGAAGGAAAGAAACATCCATGATAAAACCGGGATTCGAACTCAGGAGCAACAGCTCAGGAGTGAGGAACGCTAATTACTCAGCCAATCGGTCTGCATTAATTACAAAGTAAAATTATAAAACTTTAAAATTGATTAAACATTAAATTAGAGAATAAATTCACTCTAAACATTGTTTCCAAATTCAGTACAACATGTTTAGAAATTTAGCTTAGGAAAGGTATATGCATTAAACAATTATACTTTTTTTTTTACTTACAGAATTACATTACTTAACTTATTTATATTTTTTTTTTTACAATTTCCAAAATAAAATCTTATTAACTTTTTAATACCAAAATAAAACAACGTAGAAAGCTGAACAGAAATATTCATAAATTATAGTAATAAAAAGAGTGCATCTGTAAATCAGCAGTGCTCGCTTTATAATTTGGCGAATAACAGTTAAGAGAGTTGCAAATTTGTCTCCTTACGTTGCGCAATAGCAATGTCATGTTCACTACTCCACACCACAGTGCATACACTTCACTGACTTTCTTCCTACACGTCTCACAGCAGTCCGCTTTCAGAAAAAAAGATATTCTGGGTGTTGACAGAGGATCATACTAATGTGAATGGACTGTATGTGTATGTATGATGTCTGGGTAACATTATCCTCCATCCCCGCTCGTTCTGGCACGGTGCTTGGTTTTAGAGCGAGAGTGAGGAGCAGGCAACGGAGAAGGTAACAAATTGTAACTCCTGTCGATAACATTTAAGTAATTGTAGTGAGTGTTAATTATGTTTATATATCCAGTTGTTTATTATGTGTGCGCATTTTATATATATATATATATATATATATATATATATATATATATATATATATATATATATATATATATATATATATATATATATATATATATATACAGAGAGAGAGAGAGATGCTGACTTTTTTAGTCTGCCTTTCTTTCTCTCTCTCTACTCACACACTTTCTGTCTCTCTCTTTATCTCACTCACTCTCTCGCACTGTTCGCCATGCCGCTCAACTTGTCTAGTGGTCAGCGTGCCTCACTGCGGATTAAGGAGGTCCTGGGTTCTAATCTCGGTTCGGGCATGGATGTACTTTCTCTATCTCTCCTGTCTTTGTCCTTTCCTTGTATGAATGAGGTATGAATGGTTGCCTACCCTATAAACGGGTACCTATGGCATGTGTGTAGAGCAAAGTCGTACTTTCACCTTCATGGTGCTCTGATTAAAACGAAAGACGCTCCCATTTGACTTAAATTTGCATAGCCAAGGCATAGCGAGCTTGGCTTGTCCAAGTGTCATTAGTAACAACAACAACAACTGTTCGCCATGCTTGCTTTCAAGCATGTTTGAAGAAACAAGATGTCGGTGAAAATATGATAGAACAACCAGAAATAAATCAACATCGCTAACAATATGACGCCAAATTGGTGAGAAACTGATTGGTGAGGCGCTTTAAAGTATAAAGCCACCTATGCATATACACATTCATACACTTTGTCATGAGAAAAATAGACTGATAGACAGAAATATGGGTAAATAGATTTTTTAATGGTGGCATTAATGAGAAGAGGTAAAACAGAATTGCCACTTTGTAGATATTAGTAATAACATTTTTTTGTGTGATTATTTATCTTAAAGTTTTATTGGTTGCTTTACAAACCTCTATAAGGCAGGGTGATTTAGCAGAATTAATTTCTATTATATGAAGAAACAACTTTTAAAAATTATTAATAATTAATTCAAACAAATTACACAATGTGGAAAAATATTTTGAACGTCAATTATTTTCCATTAAACATTTTGTTAGTACTTTTTATAAATAAATTTTAAAAAATCTATATTCTAAAGTATCTATTCAACATAATATCGCAACTTACATTCAATTATGTCTTACTGTGAACGCTCTATATAAATAAACAAAATTAGCGAACACTCCAACTTTCTCATACTTTTCTTACTCAAACATTTTCTGCTGTAACTCATCTTAAAGCACTAGACATCCTATTGAAATGGGCCATTTTCTGAAGTATTCTTCTTCTAAGTGCTTTAGGAAATAATGGGAGAAGAGCTATTAACGCATTATTAACAAAGATGCTCTTCTCGTTACTGACTCAATCACATTCTCTAGAACAGGAAGTAACATCTGCACATTGATGAAAACCAATTTGAGTGGGAAAACTTAGTGATATTTAAGGCATAAGTAACGTGTGTGGGGGTTTTACTTTAGGATTTATTTTACATTCATTGAAAGATGTCAGTAGTGTTTTACCGGAAGTATCTATATAGTAGGGAAAATAATATATTAGGGTCATAGGTGTATTCAGAATATCATAATTATATGGAATGCGCTTATTTTGGAATATCTTATATATATATATATATATATATATATATATATATATATATATATATATATATATATATATATATATATATATATATATATATATATATATATATATATATATATAAATATGTATATATATATATATATATATATATATATATATATATATATATATATATATATATATATATATATATATATATATATATATATATATATATATATATATATATATATATATATATATATATATATATATATATATATGTACACTCACGCACGCCGAGCTGGCAGCCGAATGGTTAGCGCTCTTGCCTTCGGTTCAACAGTTCGTGGGTTCAAATCCCACCTTGGGCATGGATGTTTGTAGTGGTTCGGAATCCACTTTAAACCGTAAGTCCCAGTCTAATTAGTCCTTGTGTGCAAAAAATGACCGTTGAGCGACTAACAAACCAAACTACACTCACGCACCCACAGCTTAGTCACGTTAATGTGACCATCTGTCTATAGCCAGAATAGTATCTTTCACAGTGCAGACTCCTGCTTTCACAGACGGAAAGAGAGTCCATTAGATTTCTGAAGGTATATATTGAGATGCTGAAACATGCCAGTACCGTGGGCCAACTGCCCTAGATTACACAAGAGAAGATCCATGCCGGGAACAACCCAATCGAGATGGTCCCTCAGATTTTCCATTGTGGTTAAGTCAGATGAGTTTTCTGGCTAGCAGCAACTTTAAACTCCTTCTGGTGCTTTTCGAAAGCAGTATGTCAGCTGTATGACTCCTCGCTTTGTCCTGCTGGTAGGTGCCATCATTATGAGGAAAAATAAAGTACCTATAGAGGTTGATATATACATTAATTTTTAATTTTCAGTATTCATTATAACCTTTATTTCAAGCATTTTAAGTTTCGTTCTATGAGTATATATCATTATATACTGCATCATGATTACTCTAATAACTGCCAAATAAAAAATTAATGGTATGAACATAACACCTGCGTCATTTTCCTTTGAATTGGTTAATTTTATAACAGAATTTTGCTAAAACACTGTGGAGGACTATAAACAGAATATTTTCTGGTGAAAGTTGCACAGTAAACAATTCGTGTAAAAATTTTCTCTCTGGTCTAAAATGCAAACATAAATGTAGCAATTAGAAACCTTGTTGTTGTTGTGGTGTGCCAGATAGGCTGGCAACATGGGGTGCGCTGCTCCACTTTTCCAACTGAACCCTATTTCGGTGTGGAGTCCGACTTCTTCAGTACACGCATGCCATAGGGACCCGTTTATAGGGTAGGCAACCATTCACACCCCATTCATACAAGGAAAGGACAAAGACAGGATGGATAGAGCAGAGAAAGTACCTCCATGTCCGATCCCAGGAACTCCTTATCCGCAGTCAGGCACACTGACCACTAGACAAGTTGGGTGGCAATTGTATACAACAGGCAGAAACCCTGTTGTATACAAATGCAGATTTAAGTTACGTAACATATACTGATACGTGTTCTTTGATTTCATATTTCAAATTGTTTTAAGAAATTAATTTAAAATATGAAGTAGTTTATTGAGGGAATATTTGTTTATAAAATGCAAAATGTTTGAAAGTCAAAAAAATAAAATAAATCGAGGGTTAAAATAGTGCATTCTAAGTGAATACATTTTTCATTTCACACACATTCCTTGAAATCGTTTTCATGGAACAGCCTCACTAAAAGATGAAAGTGGTATAAAAACATGGACGATTTTAACTATTAATGTTAAAATTTATAAATTAGAGAGTCGCTTCAAGTTTTATAACTTTTTACGATTATAAATGTATTCAAATATTAATGAGGAATATTACGAGGGACATGGTGTGTTTTTGTCGTAAAGAACGCCTGTAATGGCAGAGAATGCCAGGCCTTCATCGATGGTGTCAGTTCCAGCAGACAGACAAGTTTACGAGGGACATGGTGATCGGACTGAGAAGGACAGGTTGGTCTTTACGGCTAATCGCTGCAGACAGACACCTGGACGTGTCCACAGTGCACCGGCTGTGGCGAAAATGGTTGGAGTTGTGGAAAGTTTGCGGGGTGCCGGAGCAGCAAGAGTCGCGTCGGCACCTGTGAATCCATCCGACGGTAGCGGTCGCGCAAAGAACGTCTATCGAAATTCTGCAGCATGAGTAAGACACCCTGAATATTTCCGTATCGTGCACAACCATTTGCCGTTGATTGGTTGCGAGTAACCTGTGCTCATGGCATCCATTAACCCTTTGATGGTTATGAACGAGCTGAGCTCGCAATCGAATCGTGCTTCATAATGCGCGCAAATGAGTTCTGCTCGGCAGCGTGCTTTCGACCGAAAAGGTTAGAAACGAGTTCTGCTCGCATAGTTCAATTTTCCCCCAATGCGCGCTGACGAGCTGAGCTCGTTCGCCAATATTATTTTGCATTCATAATGTTACAAACGAATCCTACTCGCAAATTTTTACTGTCTACAGATGGCAGTACGGATTCCATGAATTTCTTTTCATAATGATTGAAGTTGTTTATATTTTTACATTGTTGTTTATATAGCCATTTTGGCGTGGTATTTTGAGTGTTTGTAAAGAAAAATGGCTCAAAAGCGAAAGTTAAATGATATTGATTATGACGATGATTATAATTGTGATACAGAAAGCTTATCTAGTTTTGAATCTGATGACGACTTTGTTCATAATATATCAACATTAGTGTTTTACATTAGTTGTATTTATTTAGACTTTTCAATTTAATATTTGTATAAACTTGTATTTATATTTAACGATTATTATTTATAAAATTGGTTATTATCATTTATAATTTACTATTTACAAATTATCATTTATTAATTATTTTAAAGTACTTAAAAACTGGTATTTATGTATTAAAAGTACTTTAAGAATTTTATAAAACGCGCGAGGTGAGCTATCCACCCCATCGCCACAGAAGGGTGACATTTTCGGAAGAACGGCGGAGGAAAACAGCTGCGAATTTCGACTGCTGTTAAGTCGCAGAACAGCGCGAATTAAGTAAGCGAAAACTGCTACTTTCCCTAACCGGTAAAGGGTTAAAATGACTGCCATTGACCCCTAGCATAGACGCCATAGAAATGATGCCATATTAGAGAAATGTGGACGACGGAGTGACACAGGATCGTCTTTTCAGATGAGTCAAGCATCTGTTTTTCAGTAATAGCCACAGCATACAAGTGTGGCGTTAACGTGGGGACCGGTACAATCCTGCAGCAAATCTCCAATGCCCCACCCCGGGGCAGCGGCTCATCATGGTTTGGGAAGCCAGAGCGTGCGATTCCTGGTCACCTCTAGTTCATATTTATGACACCATAACAGCCCAAAGTTTCGTGGATGATATTCTGTGGCCGGTGACACTTCCATGCCTCCAGAGTGTCACCAATGCCCTTTTATTATTAGGATAAACCCGACCGCTCATTATGGAATCAGCCAACATGCTCAACAGCTGCTTCCCTGGCCACCATGTTCGCCAGATCTCTCGCAAATTGAACACATTTGGGTTATGATTAGTTGCCATTTGCAGACCTTGCTACTGCCTCCTTCAGAAGACGCACTTCAGATTGACAGAGAATGGAGAGTCATTCCTAATTACACCATCAGTGCTCTCATTGGCTATCTATACCTAGACCTGTTCCTTTACGTTTCGCCGTCCACGGTGGTCCAACAACCTGCTGATCTAATCCTGTTCTCCCTGTGTATTTTGAAAATCATTTCGATATACAGATCACTTATTGTTCGTTGTTGTCTCTCTCTTTGTTTGGTGTGTTGCTATTAGAAAACCTGTTCTCGAATGCACTAGCTACAAGCAAAAACAAATAGGATCGATTTTGCGTATTTCCGAAATAAGAAATTGTTATAAATTACAACGTATATTTTTTTATTTTATCACTCCTATAAAATGAAGCTCAATTTCTTTGTTGAAACGTAATACATATTTCAATTTATGTAGCAATATACAAAGGATAATTTTTCTATGCTTATACGACTTGTTACCCTATTTCAGAGCCTTAAGCGTATATATGTTGTTGTTGTTGTCGTGTGCCAACTAGGCTGGCAATATGGGATGCGCTGCTCCATTTTTTCAACTGAACCATTTTTTGGTGTGAAGTCCACCTTCCTCAGTACACACATGCCATAGGGACCCGTTCATAGGGTAGGCAATCATTCACACCTCATTCATACAAAGAAAGGACAAAGACAGGATAGATAGAGAGAGAAAGTACATCCAGGCCCGAACCGGGATTTGAACCCAGGACCTACTTATCCGTAGTCAGGCACCCTGACCACTAGACAATTTGGTCGGCAAGCGTATAGATAAATTGTTATTTTTGATTTCAAATTTAGATATTATATCGAGAATAATTTCCTTATTTAATAAAAGTTTCTCAATTTTCTGGTCTTGTTTGAAAAATTTAATATATTAAATAATATGTTGTTCTTAATACTAAAAATTAAACACGCTTATAATTATATTACGTGCCTAACTTAACCGATGTATTTATCTGGGAAACATCTAAAAGTATTTATATAAAATAAACCTTTTAAGTGTGTTCTTCCCTATAAAAATTTAGAAATTTAAATCACTGCCTATGTAGTAAAGTAAGCCAAAAGTGGGATTTCTCAGAATCTTGGAATTCTTCTGATAAACAATGAGTTAAGTAATAATTAATAGGAAATCATATTTTAAAACTGAATTAAATAATTTAATTCGATTTTTACAGTATAGAGCAATTTAATTGAGTGAATAATTTTTTTTTTATTCTTAAACTTAGATATTTGTTATACAGATTTTACTTCACTAATTTTTATGTTGAATATTTTTCTATCAAAATAGGCGTTAAATGTATTTTATTTTTACGTAATGTAGTATCTGACAAAAATATTCCCTAATTTATTAAGCAATTAAGTTTCTCATTTGTGTATTACAATTTCTAAATTAAGATACAAGTATATATAGTTTTAGTCTAAGAAGGAAATTGATTAAAAAATAAATAAAATTTTTAACAACAAGTATTTCTGAATAAGCATTCCTATTAGTTGCATTGTTTCCTAGGAAAAGCAAATACAATAAATCAATTAAAACAATAAAAATATTTTATAGCATTTGAAATTGAAACAATAACTTTTGCTTTCAACTCAGGCAAAATAATTAGTCAATATATAATAATAATAAAAATTCTATAATGGAAGTTCAAATATATAAAAATTATATTTGCCCATGTGTAAAAAATTTTAAAAAAATGCATTATTAAATGATAAAATCATTATTTAACTTTCAAAACATTAAATTTTCTAGAATTTTGAGGCCTGAATTTTAAAATGAGAATACTTTTGTTAATCAATTATATATGTACAAACAATGCAATTCGATTAACGAATGGATAATATCAATGAAAGCACCCTTTGGTAAGAAACTCATGGAAATGGGTTAATCTCTATATTTTACAAATATTTGCAGACTTGAATAGTGAATGACGGCCATTTATGATATGTTTAATTACACGTCAGAATAGACGCTTTGATAGATGATGCGTCTGTTGTAAAGAGTGTTAGTCAACCTTTGTTCAGAGTTATCTGTTGTGCTGTCAGTTATCCATCGTGAATTGCTGTCGCGTGCCTATTGATAAAGGTTAGGGATTAAATGCAAAATTATTAACATTTGACTGTGCTGGAATAATAGGAAATGTCTTTCATGAATGGCAGCATTTAATTATGCACTTGTACAAAAATGAATTGCATTTATTTTCTTAAAGCTATGGACAATTTTTTTAAAAAATTTATTGATTTATTTCTAATTGTTTTTTAAATATAATTTGAAATGTAAATTTGTGTGTGAGAGAGAGACATGAGTTTTATTTTCAGCTTAATTAATAATTTTTATCTACTCGTCGATTTTTAAAATAACGTTTTATGTTTACGTTGTTGTTGTTGTCGTGTGCCAGCAAGGCTGGCAATATGGGGTGCGCTTCTCCACTTTTCCAATTGAACCATATTTTGGTGTAGAGTCCGACTTCCTCTGTACACACATGCCATAGGGACCCGTTTATAGGGTAGGCAACCATTCACACCTCATTCATACAAGGAAAGGATAAAGGCAGGATAGATAGAGAGAGAAAGTACATCCGTTCCCGATCTGGGATTCGAACCCAGGACCTCATTATCCGCAGTCAGGCACACTGACCACTAGACAAGTTGGGCGGCTTATGTTTACGTTAGCTTTCAAATAAGAAATTTTTAAAATTAAGATATAGTAGCGAAATTTATATGAAATTCAAAACACATATTAAGCCTTTTTTTAACTTCCATAGTGCTTTTTTTAATCGCTCAACAGTAAGTTTTTACACAGAAGAACTAATTAATCAGGAACTTACAGGTTAAGGTAGATTTCGAATTTTTGCAAACATTCATAACAAAGAAGAGAATTGAACCTACGAAATGTAGAATCGAAACAAATCACATTTGGTTGCCAGTTTGCGACTTTTTATGGGAAAGAATAAATATTATTTCTGCGCAGGAACATTATTCTTTGGGAATATTGCAAATTTCTGCTGAATATACTACATTATATAGCAATATACAAGGAATTTTTAATGACTATAATATACTACACATACGTTTATGCATAAGAAAACTTAAGTTGAATTATGCTTTGAAATAATTTCTGTGTAATTGTTAAGGAATACAAGTTTCGAATTATGAAAAAATACAGAAAAATTAAAAAAAAATTTAATTAAAATGTCATAAATGTGAAATTCAGTTTTTGAGCATTTAGTTTATACACATTTACTCAAAACAAATAACCAGTAAGAATAGTATAAGATATAAAATGAGAAAGTAGAACCAAATTAAAAATTCTCTTTGTGTACCATACGTAATAGTTACTCTCAGAATCCCACACAATATACAAATTCAATGAACATCGTGATTAATAAATACTTCTATCTTTTCATTTCATTTCGGTTAAAATTTAAAAATTATCTTTAATATATTTTTATTTATATTTTTTTATTCCAATAAAAAGATGTTTTGTATTATTTCGTAAATTGTAAATGTAAAAGTCAAATTTTTCAAATTTAATCTTACCTCATGCTAAGAAGATTATTTCTGTTATATTTGCCGAATAGTAACCACACAAGCATATAAAAAATTCAAGATAAAATAAATGAAAGATATCCAAAATGTATTAAAACCAATCATATATAAAACCTAAGATAAAAAAAATATTGTTTTTCTCAATAAATAGTTTCAGAATAAAATTATTCATGTAGCAGCTTATTATTTTAAATTATGAACAATAATTAGAAATTTTGTAGATGAAAGAATATGAAAAGTAAAGAGCAGGCATACTGAAATAACCATCAATTCACTGAAGAATGATACATATTTTTATCTAAAATGATTTATTCTCTACGTGAGAGTAGAATATTATTAAAATTAGCTTCCTTGCTTGTGCAATCAGTTTGAATAATTTTTCCTGACTGATTGAAATATTTTTTTTTTTAAATTTCCGAATTTGGTAATTTTTAAGAGAAATTTAAATCTATTTGAATATTACATTACCTGACATTGAAAATGCAACACAAAGAAGATGTTGCCAAAAAGGGATGAAACTCGGCCAAAAGACAGAAAAGTAAGGAACAATAAGTGATGTGTGTATTTCGAAATGATATGCATAAAACAGAGCGTAAACAGAGTAACAACATTGTGGAATGAGATACACGATGCAACACATTTAGGCACAGAATCAAAGAGAGTACGAATAGCAATCTGAGTAATTTCTCTCCATTCCCTGTCAACCATTTGTCAAGGTTGTTCTTATGAAATAGTCTGCAAATGGCCTCAAATCATACCACAAAAGTGTTCGATTGGCAAGTGATCTTATGAGCACGGTGTCCTAGGAAGCAGCTCGATTGGCATGTTGGCTGATGCGAGAAATGTGTTATCGTTATCCTGCAGATAAAGGGCACTGGACACCCCTTAAAGGTAGAAGAATGTAGCCACAGCACATCACCCATGTAACGTTGTGCGGTCTTAGTGCCATGAAAACGAATTAGAGGTGACCTGGAATCGCACGCAATGGCTATCCAAATTATTATGTCCCGTTCTCAAGCTGTGGGACATTCCACAGTTGTTGCAGGATTAGATCTATATCTAATTCGACATCACACTTGTACACGGTGACTATCTCTGAAGAAACAGAAGCGCGACTCATCTGAAAAGAAGATCCTGTGTCATTCCATCGTCTGCTTTGCTCTTACGGTAACATTCTAGACCATGGGTTTCTAACTTTTTTTCTCGTGGACCACTTTTAAAGTTTTAGTATTTTTGGTAGACCCCCTATTCCTGCATTTCTACAGTATTCCTAAAACTTCTGTTGTTGTTGTTGCATATGACACTTGCACAAGCCAAGCTCGCTTTGCCGTTGGCTGTGCGAATTTAAGTCAATAGAGAGCGTCTTTCGTTTTGGAGCAGAGCACCACGAAGGTGAAAGTACAACTTTGCTCTTTTTTAAGGTGCCTCGTCATTTTGAACCACGGTCAGGGAACGAGGCCACACATGAGCTGGCACCCTCCTCTCCACATCCACGCCACACCAGCGGTAGGACTTTGGACGTCACAGATTAACGTGGACACGTCCCCAAGCCACGGAGTTCCAGCGACCCAGTAAAGGAGAGTACAACGTGGTCACCCTCCCAACCACTGCCCGCGGCAAATGATGCTTCACTTTGCTGAGCTTACGGGAAGCGGCGTGAAGCTACTGAGCAACTGGAGCTCCCAAAACTCCTAAAAAATATCCTAAAATGGGGGTGTTAAGAAGGAAAAAAAAGTAGCACATTTTCTTGTGTCCTATTTGTTAAAATAATACTGATGGTTATACTATATTATAAGCATTTATTATTACAAACAATTAACAATTGACAAAAATCAACAATGAACTCTGCAAAGTAAATCAACTATAAAAGAGAGTCATACTTTTAATGAGACGGCGCACGGGCATCACTTTGCAAGTCTCCACATGTGGTGTACACATGTAGTATTATCAATTGTTATATTCAATTCTGTGTTTGAACTGAATCTCGAATATTTTTGAGTACCTACCTAGTGAATGATGTTACCTGCCTACGTTGATAGGTAAATCCAAGCCAAAAAAATTGTTCTTTATTATGAAAACATAAAATTTTTTCGTGGACCACAAATTACAACTTGTGAACCCCTGTTTCCTTTTCACATTCACGTGGACCCCCGTGTGGTCTTCTATGGACCCCTGGGGGTCCAAATGGACCACATTGAGAACCTATGTTCTAGACGTTGGCGTTTATGCTGTGGAGTCTTGGCAGTCTTCTTAACGGAGGTCATTAGTGGAGGCCACTATAAAGCAATAGATAACAAATGGTTCAGCTCAACCTGAGAGCATCCATTGTGTCTTGCCCATGCTGCAGCACGCAAAGCATGTTTACCGGAATTCCGATACATGTGCTTTGCGGGGCACCTTCCGCCTCTCTTCGGACGCATTGATCCAAGAGTTTTGACGTCACTCTGGCAACACCGGCTCTCAGCAAACATTCCACAGTTCCTTGATCCTACTACCTTTGCCACAGGTGGTGCACTGTGGATGTCATCAGGCGTCCTTCAGCTATGATTTGTCTTAAGAACAATCCATCAGTCACCATACCCATCATAAACTCGACTGAGTCAGTTCCAGCAAAAAGACAACATTAACCTTTCATTCTCCGCAATTACAGTCTTCATTGAGGACATGGTAGCCTAGTGCTTAGGGTACCGGCCTTCCATCCGGAAAGGTGGGGTTCGATTCCCAAAGATCCACCGAGTGAATGCGATATACGTGATCGTTAAATCTGTGGAATCGAATGTCCTGTGGTCGGTCGTTGAGCAGTTAACATGGGTGCAATGGTCTGGAGTAATTTACTCCCCTTTCAGTTCAATGTCAAAATTGAAAGAGTAGATCCTCTGGTGCTGCCATCTATCGGCGGATTTAAAAAAAGAGCATAGTCATACTTTCACCTTCATGGTGCTCTGATTAAACAAAAGACGCTCCTTATTGATATAAATTCACATAGCCAAAGCGAGCCCACATAGCGAGATTGGCTTGTCCAAGTGTCATTAGTAACAACAACAACAGTCCTGTCTTCTTTTGAGACAAGAACAGACTTTCAACGATTATTTTCCAAGCAGCAATTGTGGTGCGAATATTTCTCTCTTTGCGTGTTCTTCGCATTTTATCATATCCTACTTGGGCTAGAGAGCTGCGCATTTCCCATCATTTGCATAACTCGATTGGGTTCGCCTATCCTGAAATTTGCATTACTTTCTGGCCACTCCTTCTATGTGATGCATTTTCATTGTCGGGTAGTGTACATTGATATAGACTAACGAGTTATTTTAAAATGTAATTAAATAAATATAGTAACCATATCCATGATTAACATTTATTTGAAGTGACTTTTGTAGCTCAAAAATTGTAATTTTATTAATTTATTTAAACTATGTAAAGAGGATATGAAAATTATTTGGTATTATTGAAAATAATAAATGTTTTTAAATGAGTAAAATAATAAAATTTGATGTAAAAATGTATATATATATATATATATATATATATAAATATATATATATATATATATATATATATATATATATATATATATATATATATATATATATATATATATATATATATATATATATATATATATATATATACATATATATATATATATATATATATTTCATTATCGTTATCTTCATTTCGACAAATAACAAACATTCATTCTTTCCAATTTAAAAAAGAGTTATAATAATAACACATCAAGCAAATTATGTCTAGAAAATCATATTCTTAAACTTTATAAAATATGAATATTTCTGTTGACTATGCGAAACCAAATAACGAGTTAAAATAAAAGTTTAAATCAAAAGGTCTGTGTAGCCTGGAAGAAAAAAGAAATAACTGTATAAAAAGAATAATAATATAAGTATTTACATTTTAGCAATTAATTCCACATGTGAATTTTTCTTTTTAAAATTTTATATATTTTATAGTAAAATAATTTATTTGATGTCAAGTTTTTTTTCAAATATTGCATAAAACGTTGTTTTTACTTATATCTCCTATGTTATTAATAGTAATATAAGTAAATACCATAGACAAAGACTTATCCATTTATTTGGATTTACATCATGGAAAACTAAACTTAATTGCTGGTAATATTACCAGCACCTAAGCTCAAAATGCATAGCAATAGATAGAAGAATTATCCAAACAAATCCGAATGTAAATTTTTGTCAACATCCACAGTTCTTAAATTAGATTTCTTACTCGATAATTTTCAGTTCGGTATATTTTTCATCTTCTAATTAAGATGACGTTGCCATTTGTTCATTTACACCTCTTTTTAGGTGCAAATGAGTCATGATAAAGAACTACTTACAATGTATACGTCAGTCGTTTAGTAGGATACTCTAATGATTTCGTATTTATTCTTACTTAAAAATGTCCGTATTTTCTACACTAGCATAATAGAATCGTCATGTTATTCACTTCACGCATTCTTTGGAGAAGAGTGAATTCACACTGTGTATTTGATACATTTTAAGCATTAATGACTGAAATTTGTATCATTGATTGTTTGATCATAAAACTTTGGATAAGTATTTACTAAGTATGAAATTTAAGATATTTTTCCTGTCTAATTACTACAACGTTTATTTAAAATAAAAAAACGTTTCAAATTTAAAATAAGAGCTGTTTTTTGCAGAAATTTTAAAATATTAGGCGCAAGCGAACTAAAGATTATTCAAAATGCTATATGTATATATATATATATATGCATATATGTATGTACGTAGGTACTGAATACGAATTACTGGTATCAGATACACGATATATCCTCGGGTTGGGCCTTTCATCCTCAGCCTTTCATCCCTTCAGCCTTTTATCCCTTCAGTGGGTCGATTAACAGAGTAGAAAGCATGCTTGGGAACTAAACACTGGGAGTTTTACGTTAAGCAGACCACCTAACTGGGACAAATGCTTCGCAACCCAGGGCTCTCGGTCAGGAAAACCGCTATGGGCACTGTAGGCCTTCACCCACATAGCTGTCGAGCCATGGAGTTTAGTTTAGTTAGATACACGATATCTTCCTCCTTTGTCATTGAGACGAAGATACTGCCTTTCTAAATACTACAATAAACTTTACAGTTATCATGATCAATATAGAACTTCGTCTTATCTTCAAAATCGATGGTTAATCCGAAGCAATTCAGTATGTGATCCGGTGAGGTTGGGAGGTCGCAGCATTTTCTGCAATTGGGGTAGACCTCTGTACCTCGTTCGAATGATAGACATTTTAGGTGTCTACTCGAGAGTCTGGCCAAAGCAGTCAACAAAAATACACATTTCTTATTATCTTTACAGGAACTAATAATTCGTTATTATTTTATTTGTTAAAATATTGATTACAATTAAGAATTAAAAAAATTTCATGATCTGTGATAAATCTATATTTAGTTAACTTATTTACTAATTCTAAATTAGATTTCTATAGTTCTTAATGGAGAATCAATAATTAAATACTTTTGAGAAATTGACTTTTTTGTAAAAAAAATCATTATAACATCTATGTATTATCTTATAATTTTTTTGTCCTAATATCAGTTACATACCATGTTTCTTTGTTCTGTAATTATACGAGTATTTTAAGCTTATTATACATAGATTTCATTATTTCATGTACACTGTGAAGCGAAAAATAAACAAATATAATGACTATTTTATTTTATCATAAAATCTTGGGTTATGATTGCACAAATTTTCTTTTGAAAGCTATTACATTTTCATGAACAATATCATTACTCTTTTTACGCAAAAACAATACCACATTATTTACATATTACTTACTTTTTTGTTTCACAACAGTGTTTTAAAGATGTGTGTAAATTACATATTTTTAACTTTAATTATTTTGGAAATTTCTCAAATTCGAAACCCATTTATTTGACGATTCAGCAAATATGATTGCTTTTATGGATATTAAAAAGAATTTTGGTAAACTACAATGACATATCAAATTTAGAAAAAAATAAAGTTCACACATTAAAAATACTATCTGAAACACTTTTTGTTGGGAAGTAAGTTTTTTGAGAATTATCTTCGACGAAGTACAATATTTTTTTATAAATAAGTATCATGTTTACAAGAAACAATAAAAATGTAATGTTATTTTGGCTGAGTTCACAAAAATTACAAATGATAGAAATTATAGAAAATTTAATCAATTTAGTTAGTATTTGTGTGACCCAACTAATATCATAATCCAGTATGACAAAATTGATTGTGTACTGTAAAGTGGTGCATGTTTTGACTATACTGGTTCTTCTTTAAATATTTGGATGGGTTTAAATAACAAGTATTTTTGAGTGAACGTTAAGATTATATTTAACATGTTTCAGATCCACTTTGTGCAATTAATTTAAAGGTTACAGTCGATCTTTAGCTCCTGGGTGATGCTGTAACATGTCTATGTACTTTATCATTTTTGTGCTTTCAAAGACATTTTTTGGAGTTTACTCGTCTGCATGAAGTGCTTCTTTACCATCAAAAATACCTGAATATAATCGACAAAATGAAAATTATCCGTAATTGACTTTACAGTATCAAAATCATGAACACAATTTATAATTTCAGCCTTTATCTTGGATTTTCGTCTCAATCAAAGAAAAACTGTAGAAATATATCGAAATTTCTTTTTGTTGACTTCCATTTTTAATATATTATAACTTACAACTAATTAGACCAAGCAAAAATCAAGAAAACAACTTTTCGTGAGAAATTATTGAGGAAAATGTCTCAAGCAAAATAATATATTTTTTAATTTTCATCTTTCGAAATAACATGAATCTGAAATTAAAAAACTAAACTCCATGGCACGACATCCCATGTGGACCAAGGCCTACAATGCCCATAACTGCTTTCATGACCAAGGGCCATGGTGTGCGAAGCATATGTCCCGATTAGGTGGTCAGCCTAACGCGAAACACCCAGTGTTTAGTTCCCTAGCATGCTTGGTACTCAGTTAATCGACCCACTGAAGGGATGAAAGGCTTTCCCAGCCCGAGGATCGAACCTCGGACCTATGTCATGGGAGCGTGAAACGCTGCCACTGAACCACCGGGCTTCAGATATCAAATTATTTGATCGATAATTCACGTGTGACATCGATTACTACAATTATTTATCGAAAAACAATGATTTTCTTTCACTCAAATCTAATATTAGTATAAACCTGTAAGTAATAACAATATGCTACATACTTTACAGAAATTGTGACTGTAAAATTATATAAAATTATTCTTATTTCCATTTAATACATAAATCGATTATGAAGGAAGACAAAGCATGAATTTCATTAATTTTATATTAAATGTAACATTAGCTTACGAATAAATCTCATTTATATCAAAAAATAAAGTGTAATATATTTAAAAATAAATGTAAAACATTTGTAGAAATAAAAATCAGAAGAAAAAATTTATTCACTTTGATGATTTTAACAGAACATCTAATGATTATAACTGAATATCCGAGCGAATTAATTCTGAATTTAACCCGAACCCCAATGTTTTTCTCTAAAATATAGTGAATGTTTTTATGGATTTTTTGACTCAAACTTTTTGACCCTGGATGCCGTGGCATGCTTATACGAAAGTTGATTGTAACAAAAGATTCTGATCGTAAATTACCGAAGCATCCGTGACATAATGGACACTCACCGATGATGGATAACTATCTTAATCTTATTCCCAATTGAACTTCATAATATAAGACATAATTCTCACCATTAGTTATTATTGCCGAAAATATACAGGAATGAAGTATGTTTTTTGATTCTTACCAACCACTTATAAATAACTTACTCAAATTTAAGACAAAAAAATTCTGTGACTTACAATCAAAATTCTCTATATATTAGATAATTTTCGTAATATAAAATCATCTCAACTAACAACGTAATGAATTTCTAAAGCCAATTTTCTAAACAATAGAATAAAACAACTTGGAAAAATATATTATTTAAATAATAAAATAATTAGAATTTTTATCTGAAGGTTGGAATAAATCATTCAATTACTGCGCCACACAATTTTTATTAAAAAAAAAACTGTTGCTTCCAGAACTTTATTGATATTCTGTAAAAACTGATAACGTATTGATTCAATTGATCATTTCACTTTTTATCAATATTCTCTGATAATTACTTTAAAGATATACTTATTTCGTATCATCAAATTTATCGATTCACATTTTATCAATTTTAAAAGCTTCAGCAGAAATGTTTTCCATAATAAAAATGAATTAATTCAAAAGCATGCATCGTTCTAATGAATGTTATGAAAATATCTGATTTTATGCATATATGTACAAGCATGTGTTAAAAATATACATATTTATTATCTTTTTAAAATTTCATTGATAATTTGATTAGGTCAAGACAGTTTAAAGTCTTATCTCAATCTCCTCAAGCTAAATAAGATAAGTAGCTGACACTAATCAATATTTAAATATTTTTATTAATATTTATAACCGTAAAATTATTAGCACGCTATCAGATAAAAATGAAATTACAAAAATAAAATAAAAATGTATGAGTTGGCATGATGAAGTTCTATTAATATTTTAAAGAAAACTTTACAAAAGCTCTAAATTTTAATTATTTTATGTGTAAAGTTATTTATATTGTCCTCTTTCAGTTTTGTCCTCATATTTTCACGATAATTTTAAGAAAATATTTTTTTTGAATTCACACGAAATAATAATAATTCATCTTGCTTTTTTTGAAATATTGTTATATATATATATATATATATATATATATAACAATATTTCATAAAAGCAAGATGAATTATTATATATATATATATATATATATATATATATATATATATATATATATATATATATATGGGAAAACAAATAAATATGTATCCTCACCAATATATAAGTAGTACGTGTTTATTTTTCGCGGAATATATATTTTAATTCCTACTAAAATAATTCATTTATTTTTAATAATTAATTATTTTAGTGGGAAATGTTACTTCGTTAGAATAGTTTATAAATTGTCAAGTACATTAATTAATTACCTTTAAAAATTAGCTGACATTGATTAAATTTGTAACTTAGAGGACAAAAGCTTTTATTTTAATTAAAAAGAAACATTTCTCTTAATGAAATATTACACACTAATTAGTTATTCCAATAATGTTATTACTTATTTCATATTCATATAAAGATTAACTTTTTGTAACATATTATTTTAGTGATTTCATATGGTTTACTAGGCATAATATTGTTAATAAGCTTTGTGTTTTTTTTTATTTGAAAGCCATTTATTAGCTGCGATGTATCGGAAAATACAAAACAATCGATTCATAAAAGTAGCTTCATTTAGTGAAAAGGAAGTGATGGAAGAAAGGAAAAAAAATTATATTAATCACAAAATTGTGTTGAACCATTATTGACTATAGTTATTAATTCTTATGCATGGTTTTTTTTATGGCAGCTATTGCAAGATAATTCATAATCTTAATACATAGAAGAAATTTTGATTTTTTTACTAAAGGAATTCATAATAATTAATAAAAATGTCTATTTTTCTCCTTTTGAAGTGATTTATTTCTTGTAATTTTTCATGGGGTATAAATTTATTGTCTATATTCAAAAGTACAATTTAATTTTAAAAATATACATTTTAAGAAATGAATAAAAAATGTGCTTATGTACTCTATTTTAATGGGGTGACTGTTACTTAATTAAGTATCTTTTATTGGTTAGTTCATTAAAACACTTCAGTGTTTCTTAATAATCTAAATTCAATATATTTTACTATCTTAATAATCTAATTTCAAAATATTTTTCTTAATTATATTATTAAATTTATTAATATTAGATATTTTTGTTTAAATTTATTAATATTATAATGTAATGTTAAAATACCAAATTCTTAATCAATACCATTATATAGATAAAAATTTTAAATTAATGTAAATTGTTTTTATATGAATGAAAACAGCATTTCAATTTTATGACGAATTTTGTCGATCATAAAAGATAAAAAATTTGTTTTGTTGTCTTTTGTGTTCAAGTTTAATTGAGAAATATTTATTCTCTTATAGAAAATATCACAGCTTTTTGATAACTTTGCCTATTTAAATATTAGACTAAGTATCATTTTTAAATAATAAGAAATTACTACTTGTGAAATTACTACTAGTATCATTTTCAAATAATAAGAAATTACTACTTGTGAAATTACTACTAGTATCATTTTCAAATAATAAGAAATTACTACTAGTGTTACTATATTTATTGTAACACTAGTGTATTATAAACCTTCGAATTATTAAAACGAGGCTCTAACCAACTGAGTTAATGAGCCACACCGCCCTGAATTTTTTTACATTTCATGCTCATTAATGAATCTTAAATTCACTTTCAGGTTTAAATATAGCAGATGAGAAAAACATCGGAGAAAAAAGAAGAGTAAAATTTTTCTTCATTTAATTAGTGTGGCACGTATTGGAATGAAAAAATAACAGCTAGAGAGTACTAACAGTACTACAGAATGGCCGTGAGGGGACCGAACCCACGACCGTCGCGTTATTAGCTCGACGCTCTAACCAACTGAGCTAACGGGCCACGCTGTCCCGACTTTTTTCACATTTCCTGCTCGTTACTGAATGTTAAATTCACATTGATATTTAAATTTGGCAGATGAGAAAAATATCAGAGAAAAAAAGGTGTGTGAGATATGTTTTCATTTATTTAGTGTGGCACGTAACGGAAGGAAAAAAATAAAAGCGACCAGGTATTAACAGTACGACTGATAGGGTAGTGAGGGGATCGAACCCTCGACCTTCGCGTTATTAGTACGACGCTCTAACCAACTGAGCTAACGGGCCACGCGACACCGGCATTTTTCGCGTTTCCTGCTCGCTAATGAATCTTAAATTTGTAATGATTTTTAATTTTTGCAGATGAGAAAAATATCAGAGAAAAAAAGGTGTGTGAGATATGTTTTCATTTATTTAGTGTGGCACGTAATGGAAGGAAAAAATGAGAAGCGACAAATAATTATCAATATGACAGATTGGCCCGTAAGGGGATCGAACCCTCGACCTTCGCGTTATTAGCACGACGCTCTAACCAACTGAGCTAACGGGCCACGCGACACCGGCATTTTTCCCGCTTCCTGCTCGCTAATGAATCTTAAATTTGTAATGATTTTTAATTTTTGCAGATGAGAAAAATATCAGAGAAAAAAAGGTGTGTGAGATATGTTTTCATTTATTTAGTGTGGCACGTAACGGAAGGAAAAAATTAGAAGCGGCAAATAATTATCAATATGACAGATTGGCCCGTAAGGGGATCGAACCCTCGACCTTCGCGTTATTAGCACGACGCTCTAACCAACTGAGCTAACGGGCAACACTTATGCGACCTTTTACACATTTCCTGGGAATTATGGTATCATAAAGTCCCATTGCTGTTTAAATAGAGTAGATAAAAACATCTGCGAATGAAACTCAGAGTAACATTATCTTTATTTAATTAGCGTGGAGTGTACTGAGAGGAAAAATATTTCAAAAGACGAAGCTTACAAATAATTATAAAGTGGCCTTTGAGGGGGTCAAACATATGTATTCCGCAATATCCGCACAACGCTCTAAGCAACTGAAATAACTGGCCACCATGTTCCGACATTATACACATTTCCTGCGTGTTTGTGAATCTTAAATTCACATTTCGGTGATAATTTAGCCGATAAAAAAGATGATAAAGATAAAACAATAAAAATGTCTTTATTAAATTAGTGTGGGGTGTGTAATCAATGAAAAGATTTTTATGATTTCTCATTCACGTTATGGCCTGTGGGAAGATTCTTCCACGAGCTTCGCATTACAATCACGAGCCTCTAAGCAACTGAGCTAACTGGGCACGATAATCGTACTCTTTTTACATTTTCTAAACGTTAATGTATCTTGAATGCGGACTACGGCTTTATTATTGAAGTTAAAAATCTCTGAGAAACATAAAGACGGGTAAAAATATCTAGATTTGATTAGTGTGGTTCCTGAAGAAGAGAAAAAAATAATATTTAATCATACTTATAAAAACAGAATGGCCCGTATGGGATTGAACACACAACCTTCGTTTTATTGGAACGATGCTCTAACCAACTGAATTAAAGGGCCACGCTGTCCCAACTTTATTTTATTTACATCTATTATTATTAATAATTTTTGATTGGCTTTGTAACATTCTTGCATTCCTCAACGAACGCACCTAAATGAGTAGATTCAAAGGACATCTATTTGTATATAAAAGGCTATAACAGAAATATAGATTTCACGAGATCACAATGACCGGGTTGGGGATAGCGTCGTTCTCATGTCCGAGAAGCCAAGAGTTCGATACCTGAACCATCTGAAGATCCACCCTATTCATAATGGCGATTATAGTCCATAAAGTTGGTCATTTTCGTAATGTCTTTTCACTAATGTGGGGTGTGTGACCGTGACAGAGGACTACTTGTTCATTTGTCGACTTCGCCTCTTAACTGTTCAAAATTAAGAGGCGAGGCTTTTAAGTTGTTGCTGTTGTCGTGTGCCAGGTAGACTGGCAACATGGGGTGCGCTGCTCCACTTTTCCAACTGAACTCTATTTTGGGGTGGAGTCCGACTTCCTCTGTACACACATGCCATAGATACCCGTTTATAGGGTAGAGAACCATTCACACCCCATTCATACAAGGAAAGGACAAAGACAGGATAGATAGAGAGAGAATATACATCCATGCCCAAACCGGGATTTGAACCCAGGACCTCCTTATCCGCAGTCAGTCACGCTGACCACTAGACAAGTTGGGCGGCAAGGCTATTAATTAAAATATACATATACTAAAACTTATAATACTTTGAATATTATATTTGAATGAATTACAAATGTGATGTGGGAATCATCTATTCAAACTTTTACACTAATATTATTTTTATTATTTTTTAATATTTCTTTTATCTAAAAAGGTAACAAATAGGTTTCTAAAAATGTTTGCCAAAATTAATGAAAAGCACAAAATTTGTAGTATTTATGATAGTTAAATTAAAAATATTCTCAATTTAATTTATAATATTTTTAATTAGATTATTTTTTCTTTGTATAACAAAAAGATAAATTAATATTTTGAAATGTAGTGTCAGATCGATATTGAATTTACTTCGCAATAATTATACGTGTTTTTCTTAATTATTATAATTTTTTGTATCTTATAACGATATTTTTTGTTTTGATCTGTATATAATTCTAAAATACTCACTGAATTTAACAAAAGGGATTTATGTAAAGATATATTTGTCATACATTGTGTGTGTTATACATAATAAAACTAAACAAAGAGTATAAATATTCTCTTGCCATCAATAAAAGATAAATTTCAACATTGGTTGACAATTTAATATTATGAAGTATCAAATATTTAAGATATTTCGATTAGAAAATACAACATTTTTCCTATTTCCTTCTTTATTCCTGCTTTATTTCCAATTTATTTCAAATAAAAAAATTGTTTTAATAAACTGATAATTAACATCATTAAAGTTACAACAATGCAAAATGCATACATCACAAAACAGAAATCATTCGCTGCACAATACTCGATAAATCAAAAAAAGTAGAGCTTAAAAACTTTAAGCGGTCGATCATTCCGATCAATAATCAGTGTTTTGTTAATAATTCCAAAGATAAACATTAAAATGCTGATAGTGACAAAACCTTTCCGATAAAGACTAATGAAAAACAGAAGCAGCGTAGAAATTGCTTGTACATAGTTTTTATTTTTTCTGTCACTTAAATCTAAAAGTACTTGGAATAAAAGATCTTGAAACTAGTTTTGAAAGCTATTCGATTAACTTTTGTAGTAATTTATTGAATAGAAAACGTCAGGAAAAAAAAGAATAGAACTAGCATTATTTAACTCTTTGAAAGGCGACCTTTTCTGATTTAACAATTTGCTGTTTGTGGAATGTCTAATTTTAAAAGCAAGTAAATACACTCACTTCCAAATATTAAGTACGAAGATGTAAAACGAAGAAACATAAACAAATACTGCTTTGATTGACACAAAATTCAGCAGGAAAGTAGCATATATATTTATGCATAAAATAAAATCAATAATTATATAAATGAAAACAATTTTAAATTTTTGTAAGTTGTGTAATAATGAAATACTGGAGATTTAAATAGACTTATGTATAAAGTGAAAATAAAGAGCATAATTCGAAAATAAGGACATTAATAGGGTATGTGATCCACCCCTCATCTGTATACAAAGATTACACCTAGTGACCTAACTCAATTAGGTGGTCAACCATCGCAGAATTAAGCAATAGCCATTCTTCTTGTAGAGCAGTTTCCAGCTCAATAAGAGTCACTGAAAGTGGGAAATGTTAAGATACAGCAGGGCCGAGAGCACCCCAAAGATTTTCAATGGGATTAAGATCGGGCGAATATGCTGGCCACGTCTTACGCTCAATTATTCACTTTCCAGGTAGTCATCGACGATGTCAGCTCTATGGGGACGTGCGTTATCGTCCATTAAAACAAAAGTAGGGCCAACTGCAGCAGTGTACAATATCACAATGTGTTCTAGGACTTCATCTCAATACCGGACAGCCATAACAGAACCTCATTTAAAGATGTGCAGGTCGGAGTGGTATTCTAATGAAATCCTGCTCACACCATAATGCTTTCGCCTCGGAATGTGTGAGGTTTGGTGATGTTTTGGGGCTGATTGCGTGTTCCTTATACACTTTTCATATCCTTATACGCTTGACATCTGGCTCCTGAGCAAATCTGGACTCATCAGTAAACATGACTTGCCCCAGTCAGACACAGTCCAATTGACATGTTCCCGACACAAATTTAATCGTGCCCCTCTTGATTGGATGGATAGACAAACACAAATTCGAGGTACACGGGCGTAAAGTAAGCTCATATATAATCTTGTTCGTACAGTAGCTACGGATATCACCTTACCAATGGACGCTGTAACCATAGATGTCACACGTGCGGAGGTCGCTCTGCATTTCCACTTTAAGATCGCAATATACCGATTTTCCGCGAGGTTTGTAACCCTTGGACGACCAGCTATGGCCCTTCGGACAACTGTGTGTGTGGTTTGGAATTGTTTCCATAAAAGTGAAATTACAGAATGATGAACGGCGAAGGAAAGAGCAACATCTGAGATCGACTGTCCTGCATCAATGCACCCCACAGCACGCCAGCGCTCAGAATCTTCCATTCGTCTTCTGGTAGTCATAGAAACACGAATGTCTTGAAAACAAATTGTACGAAAGTTTTAAACACCTTCTATCAGCACTTACATTCAAATTCTGTAACTCTTCATAAAGCTGGTATCTTATAAGACTGCCTGTTTTGCGTATTTCTTGACATGAAAGCGTGATTGGCTGTTACCTAACATATTTGCATACTTCCATCTACCTCTGCAGCGATTTGCATCTTCTTCAATTCTGATCGGGTTCCGGAAATTAGCATTTTCCTCTCCGAGTTTAACTTTTGGAAGTGAGTGTACTTTTCTTCCACAGTTGACACATTTGTAATAAATAAACTAATTTAGTAGAGGTTATAATTACATCGACCTTCTCTGTTAAACTGGGTAAATGGCGCTTGGCGCAACTAGTTAATTTTGCAGATAATACACTCTCACTTTTGATTATGTGGTATTTCGTTCGTTGCTCTTTTCTGTAACTGTTTGTGAAATTGTAAATAATGTGCCGTTGTTGTTATATATTGTGATGTGGAACTTTAATTATGTAAATATAAACATATGTTTCTTAAATCTCTGTTATTCCTATTAATTATTATATTTGGAAACGTGTTTATAATTTTAATATTATTTTACATTCAAGCTATATTGAATATGTGAATGTAAGTAATAAACTCACATATATATAAAAATTTTCTATCAAAATGAAATAAAAATTGTTTTATGTTGTTATCAAATCATGTTATTACTCAAGTTATTATTAGATTCAAGCATATGGTTTTCACTTTGTTTTAAATAAATCTATGGATATGTAGTGCCAGATGACGTTTCTCAGCATCATGACGTCATCACAGTGCTTGCTACTACAGCAGCGGTACTGGTGTCAAGTATTGAAAACAGTACTACAGATGGAAACGGGTGATAGTTCACGGTTTCAAAGTCCTAAAAAAAGTTCTTATAATAATCCTATTTCATAATCATAATTGTAAATAACTGTAAGTGATGTTTGATATACTTTAGTTTAAATGTCTATTCATTGCATTATTTAGTAATTAGGGTAGTGGTAGCCTAGTGGTTAGGGTATCGGCCTTCCATTCGAAAGGGTGGGGTTCGATTCCCAATGCCGCCAAATTCCCACCGATTACATGCGATATACGTGCTCGTTTAATCTGTGGAATCGAAAGTCCTGTGGTCGGTCGTCTGAGCAGTTACCATGAATGCAATGGTCTGGAGAAATTTACTCCCCATTCAAATCAATTGAGGGAGCAGCCAAAATTAAGGGAGTAGATCCTCTTGTGCTGCCATCTATCGGTGGATTTAAAGAGCAAAAGTTATACTTTCATCTTCATGGTGCTCCAAATAAATGAAAGACACTCTCAATTGACTTAAATTCGCATAGACAAGGCATAGCGAGCTTGGCTAGTCCAAGTGTCGTTAGTAACAACAACAACAACATATTTTAATTAAATTAATCTACCTAAATACAAGCCTAGAAATGAATTCACATTTTAAGGCTTTTCCTGCATTTTGCAATTAATTATAGGTGAGCTTTTCATTGTTATAAGTCACATTCACATTGTATTGACGAGGAAATACAAAATGTTTGGCTACATCTATCAAGAGTTAAGAGTTGGTAATTGAACAAAATACATCTAACATAAGTAACAAGTATTTACCTCTAAGCTGTGGAAAACGCTACGATTTTAAATTAAAGAAGAAGAAGATAAGCATGCAGAAAGTTTACGTCATAGAAAAGGGACCTGAAATAGCCTAAAAAGGATGTCTTCGGACTATGAGGTCTCGGATTGGATCTCAACCATTGCTAAATAATGAGATATGTGTTGCATTGATGCATTTTGCTTTAATTTTATAGGATGAGTGTTTGAAAGTTTGTTGGGTTTTCTCCCTTGCACATGAAGTATTCCTATTAATGAAAGTCCCTCTCGGAAGGATGTTAAAAAGTTCTGTTATGCAATAAATTTTAAAAAATAAATTTGCAACATTTATAATTAGCGTTTATCAACCCCTGCAAAACAGTGGGTAATTAACTGGAAACGACCCGCACTCTCTAACAAGACCTCTAGACGAAAACTAAACCAACTAATGGACTTCCTTATTAGTCAACAGAGCTTATTCACGAGGTTCAAGAAGAATCATCATTGACCCTCCTCTGCTAATATCCCAAGCCTAAGTACTTGGACTTAAGTGCTTAGACTTTACTAAGCAAATGGCACCTTCAACCTGTTTTAATGGACTCTATTCAATAGACTGTTGTTAATTTATGAGCTCCTCTTCAAATTCATTTTTTTTCAGTGTGTTGTTGTTTTTAAAGTCATTAATTGTAATCCTTCGTATTTTCATATATTTGTAATACTATGTATTCCTGTAAGTGTGTGTAATTCCACGTATTTTTGCAACTTTGTGATCCTACATATTCTTGTAATTTCGTAATCCTATGTATTTTTGTACCATTGCTTTCATATGTAATTTTATATCCCATCCAAAAATTGAAGCCACTGGGCCTGGTTAATGAGGGAGTCGTTCTCACTTTCGGAAGGAAGTGAGATTGAGTCCCAGGCTGGCCAAGGTTCCGTTGTTTTCGCTAAGGGTGGCCGGGACACACTAAATCTGGCCGCAATGTCCTCCAGGTGAGATGACGCATCTGGGGTTGGCATGTCAAGTCTTGGGAATCTTCTAGCTTGCTCCCTGCTTCAAAATCACGAAGACTCTATCCGGCTGCTTCTATCCAAATGGTAAAGTCCATCTCTGGGCTAGATACAGGGAAGTATGCTGGTGCAACAACAACATTTATAATTACTGAGTTATATACACGTGACGCCAATCTTATGCTGCTTCCAGGCACCATTCCTGTTTTCCCGGAAAATATTGAATTCAAAATGAAATCTAAAATCATAATCTCAATGAAAGCGTAATTGACAATGCGAGTTCCATAATGTCCAGAAGTGTCAGAATATTCACTTAAGCAAGGCACAATATTTAGAAATAGTTGAAACGTTGCAATAGGTGATTTCTTCCCCAGAAATCGGTGGACGAGATACGCATAATAAGTGTGCATTGAAATGCCTGACCATCAGATTGCACACTGCTAAAATCTTTTTCAGCTCTTTATCTGATATTGTGGAATTTAACATTCGGAGATCATTTTCCGAAAATGTTTTTATTTGTTGTTGTTGTCGTGTGCCAGCTAGGCTGGCAATATAAGGTGCGCTGCTCCACTTTTCCAACTGAACCATATTGGGTGTGGAGTCCGACTTCTCAGAACACACATGCCATAGGGACCCGTTTATAGGGTGGGCAACCATTCACACCTCATTCATACAAGGAAAGGACAAAGACAGGATTGACAGAGAGAGGAATACATCCATGCCCGAACTGGGATTCGAACCCAGGACCTCCTTATCCGCAGTTAGGCACACTGACCACCAGACAAGATGGGCGGCATGTTTTTTTTAATAACGAAAGAGACTGGGTGACTAACCCTTCACCACAACAAGGCCAGAAATGGCAACTCATTTATCGTTACCCAGTTGGAACCTGCAAACCAAGTCACAGGCATTACTTACGCCATACCACCACAAACCCATTAATAGGATGGGCCACATTCATACATCATCTCAGAAGAAAAGACAAAGCAATACAGAGAGAAAGAAACATCTATACTCGAACTGGGATTCGAACGTAGAACCAACAGCCTAGCAATCAAGAACACTAATCACTCAGCCATCGATTGGAACCTCCGAAAATGTAAAATAGTGATATTAAAGCGAGTTATTCATTTGAAATCGATATGACTATTTTGCTGCCTTAAAAGCAATATTTTAAGTTCAACAAAACGATATGTAATTTTGTTTTGTTAAAATATAAATACTTTACCATTTTACATGTATCAAAATTTATTGAATTGTTCTTTTCTTCTATATTCAGTATTTTATGTTCCATCTTAAATTAACTTACGATTAAGACTACTCTTTTTTTCTGAGATATTTTTCCATGTTAATATAAGTTCTAATATGTGACTTTAAATTTTTTTTTCACAAATTAGAAAAATATGTGAAGCATCAGCTGAATAACGCATTGCTTCCTACCGCTATAATTTTGAAACCTAAGTTATTTATTAAGTCAATGTGTGTGATAATTAAGAAGTATAACAGTAATTTATGAACTATGCGAGCTAAATGAATTATTCTGAAAGAAAGTATCAAATTTGAAAATTAATTAGACATTTAATTAAAATTTGAAACTCAATTTCAATACATTAGAGAGAAGATTCTGAGATGAAACTAACGTAAATTTATTTCCCTTAATTTATGGTAATATAATAATTATTCATTTAATTAAAGTGAATATTTATTGTGCAGCACATTAAAATAATGGGGCTCACATTAATATATAATAAATTACAATCATATGACATATCAGAGAATTATTTTCTTTAGGCTATCTAGACATTTTGAGCCGCCCAACTTGTCTAGAGGTCAGCGTGTCTGACTGCTGATAAGGAGGACCTGGGTTCGAATCCCAGTTTGGGCATGGATTGTACTTTCTCTCTCTATCTATCCTGTCTTTGTCCTTTCCTTGTATGAATGAGGTGTGAATGGTTGCCTACCCTATAAACGGGTACCTATGGCAAGTGTGTAGATCAAAGTCATACTTTCACCTTCATGGTGCTCTGATTAAAACGAAAGACGCTCCCATTTGACTTAAATTCGCATAGCCAAGGCATAGCGAGCTTGGCTTGTCCAAGTGTCATTAGTAACAACAACAGACATTTTGAGAAAGCTGATTAAGATAATTTCACAAACAATTTTAATAATAAACGATAATTGTTTATTTTATAATAATGTTACTATTAATAAACAATAATTATAATTTTTTTGTTAGACTTATTCTAACAAAAAAATTTCAAATATAAAATATCAGTAAGCCAATATTTGGAATACTAATGCACATTCCTTGTCTCTTTTTTATTTGTATATATTTAATTTTCGGAATGCCACTTTTCAAAGTAATTATAAGAAAATATTTTTAGGTTTACAAATACTCATGCCATTTAAAAAATTGTTTAATGCCATTCGTTCATTTAATTTAGATAAAAGAGAAGTTGAGGTCTAGTAGAGTTTTAAAGTGTACTTCGGAAAAGTGAATATCTTTTTTCTCTTTCTTTTGCTGAAGAAAGTGCCCACACAGGAGACACAATTTTGAACGAAAAAAAAAATTAATTTACTAAAAAGTAGTGTTCTCTTTCAAAGTGCTTCAAAGAGCTTCTGTTCTAAATGCATGGAAACTTCAAAATTTGATTTAAAAAAATTGCCTTACTCACAGATCATTGCTTTAATCCATTTTGCAATTTGACTGCTAGACGCATTTTCGTTTTATAAGCACAAAACTAGTTTTTATCACTAGTCGTTAGCTGATTTTATGAAGTTACTTAAAAAAATCTTTTTTAATTGTGTATATACTTCAACCTTTCACATAAATTGATCAACTATGTTATGGGATCATGCGGTTGATTAAATTGAATAAGACTTATTAATTTAAAAGAAATTATAAATAATGATTTAAATATTTAATTATAATTTGCTAAGGAAAAGTCTAATCAATGAACAAAAATTAAAAAATATCATCGACCATTGTACAGCAATTTTGTTCCCCATTGAAATTATGATTATTTTAAGTTATAATTTTTTGCATCTGCGTAAAATACACTTTGAGTTATAGTTAAAAAATATTCAGTGAATTATTTTCTTAAATAACTTAAAATTGAAATTCAAGATTACTAATTTTTTAATTCAAACCTGAATATTTAAAATGAACACACCTCTTAAATATGAATTGATTTATCTTAATTTTTTTATCCAATGGCGGGCACTCAAGGGTGACTGAACCCTATGCCACAACAATACCAGAAACTGCTACTCATTTATCGTTACCCAGCGGGCACCTGTGAACCAAGTCACGGAGGCGAGTAGCGTTACCTGCGTCCTACAACCACAAACCTTTTTATAGGGTGGGTCACATTCATACCACAACATACGCACATCACAGAAGAGAGGTTAGAGAAACACAGAGAGAACAGAGAAGGAAAGAAACATCTAAGCCCGAACCGGGATTCGAACCGGGATCCACAGCTCAGGAGTCAGGACAGCTAACCACTCAGCAATTAGTTGGCAATTTATTTTAATTAATTATATACAATTACATAAAAGTATAATTTTAGGGTTATTTTTTAATTTTTAAATTCTTTTCTGTTCAGAATTTATGTTAACAAGTACTTGAGAAGTAATGGAACCAGTTTTTTACAGTAACTACTTTCATTATTACTAATTATTAGTAATTCCCTTTAATAATGAGGATAATATAAGGGATTTAACATTTACGGCAATAAACATTAAAAATGACGTATGAGTTAGATCGTTTAAACAACTAAATTTCACTTTGCGTTTTATTGCTAGTTAAAATGATTAAGATATCATGGTATATAGTTACAGACATCAAATTAAAAGGATTTATCACAAATTTATGTTAATATTTTCCTGTCTTTAGTAGTTATATATTACAAAGCCAAACTTTTCAGGTATTAAAAATTGTTATTCCCTTAATTGTTTACTAGTTAATTTATGTCTTCCGTTCACATATTTAATTCAAATTTCTAATGCTTGGATTCGCATTTTATATTTCTTTTCAGAAAAATATGATTATAAATTTTAATTTCCTAAGACAGATTTATAGCAATTTATTAAGCAGACTTAGCAGATTATTTGCTTAAAACTATGAATTATCAGTACTTTAATAAGTAACATTAATTTAATTAAATAGAGGATTATTCTAAAACTATATTTGTACGGCTTCTTTTATAAGGCTTTGCTTATGAGCAAAATAAAGAGTTAAGCACAGGTGTTAAATGCATAATGTAATTAATGAAAAGAAAAATCACTCAAGTTCTTGCCTGTGATAATGTAATTTAAGAATTAACACTCAGGAAATTTTTGTGCCGATTATCGGAGTAAATATGTATATCTTCTTTTTCTAAAAAAAAAAAAAAACTTTACTTTAAAAGTTTAATAAAACATGCTTCCTGATTTATGTTTCGTGGTGATTTTATATCAGCCAGAGAATACAGAAATGCCACACTGTTAAAAAGAGACAAAATGAATTTCGCTCAGTCAAAAAGAAACCTTATCAATAGAAACTTTATCTTTTAAGTTTCGAATGACAACTTGAAGATTAATTCTGAAAATACGGGTGCTCACTTATTATGCGTCAACAATTTAAAATGAAAACATCGGATCATTTACTAGTGAAATATTTGCGGGCTATATTGAAACTGCTGCCGCCTACCCTGTCTAGTGGTCAGAGTGCCTGACTGCGGATTGGAAGATCCTGGGTTCAAATCCTGGTTCGGGCATGGATGTATTTCCCTCTCTGTCTATGCTGTCTTTGTCCTTTCCTTGTATGAATGTAGAGTGGATGGTTGCCTACCCTATAAACGGGTCCCTATGGCATGTGTGTACTGAGGAAGTCGGACTCCACACCAAATATGGTTCAGTTGGAAAAGTGTAGCAGCACACCCTATATTGCCAGCCTAGCTGGCACACGACAACAACAAGGGATCATTATATAACTATAACTGCAGCAGTCTGTGTTGCACACTTTATGCGGATGCGAGACCCAAAACGGCTTACTTTGAGGGAGATGTTCAGCAAGTAGCGATTTTCATCTTTTTAAAAAAATGTAGTTTTGTTAAATCATTTTGCAACAATAAACTATTATTTATTACGTAAACATTCTTTCATGGATTGGTTGGGTAGTAAAAGGGCTGTAGTTTATTGTTGTGTAAAATTTATATGAACTACATATGCATATTTATGTATATGAAGACATATTTCGTGTTCATGCTTACGCATTTAAATATGAGTCCATTTAAATGCATACTTATGTTTATAGAAAATTGCATATTTTACATTCACTGCAATGAATTCACTTCTAAAAGTAATTATTCGGAGTAAAATGTTAATCTCTGAGTATATGAATTTCAATTTGAATGACTTATTTGCTGTAAATATCGATTGAAGTATGAGATGTGTTACGTAATAACTAATCAGGTTATTTTGTTACAAAATATGCTAACATTTCTGGGGAATCAATGATAATGCCTAAAGCTATAGGAGTTGTTTATTTCATCTTTGGTGAAAATATTTAATTTATAACGTTATTATGCTTATGTATGTATAAAGACAGGTTAATTAAATATTTTAATATTCAAAATTGATAGCTTTTCATATTTCTTGTAAATAAATACTTTACTACATATATAGATATATTTTGGTAGAGTAGATATATCAGAGTAACAGTAGTTGAAATGGAATCATATTGTCTCTATATTTTTAAAAGATGCTACATTTTTAGCTATAGCAATATATATTTAGTTATCCTTTGCATTTGCCACACATTTTAGGCGTGAACCTCTACAAACTGCATATTTCTATAAAAATGCCCTTAAGGCTTTACTATATTGCATCGAATGTATTTAATTGAATATTTAAAGGGGAACATTTTCAAGGTTATATTATTTTTGTATAATTATTAAGAATATCCTGATTAATTTGCATGACGAAAAATGAAGTTTTTAATATTTTATCACTTGTTGTTGTCGTGTGCCTGCCAGGCTGGCAATATGGGGAACGCTGCTCCACTTTTCCAACTGAACCCTATTTTGGTGTGGAGTCCGACTTCCTCAGTACACACATGCCATAGGGACCCGTTTATAGGGTAGGCAACCATTCACACCTCAATCATACAAGGAGAGGATAAAGACAGAATAGATAGAGAGAGAAAAAAGTGCATCCATGCCCGAGACGGGATTCGAACCCAGGACCTCCCTATCCGTAGTAAGTTATGCTGAATATTTTATCATTTAAACTACATATTAAAAAATTATAATATGTTTTATTTATAAAAAACATATTTTAACCTAAATTATTCCTTCTACATTGTTGAAACGTTGTTAGGAACATAAATTTAGATAAAATATTAAAGTGAATCTCTGGTTTCTTGACCGACAGGCCCTGGAGTGTGAAGCTTATGTCCCGATTATGTGGTTAGCTTAATGCGAAACTCCTAGTGAATAGTTCCCAAGCATACTTGGTACTCAGTTTACCGACCCAATGAAGAATTATTTTATTATGAAAGAAAAATTACGAGAAACGAATACAAAGATATGGCAAAAATACATTATTTATGATCAATACAAACTTGCTTTATTTGTAGGGAATATTATCTCATAATAATTAGCTATAAAAATAAATAATCAAAATTAGAAATAACTATAAATAAAGTACAATACTGTCGAAAATAAATTTCCATACTTCTTACATTTTCTTTCAACCAAATGAACCAACATTTGTGAATCGATTGGGTATTTTGTTTTTTCTGATAATATACACATACATGTATTAACACATTTTTAGAACGATTTGGATTAAGAATTTTATATCAGTAAATGTTTTGAAATAAAAATTTTTGGCAACAGCTTATTATTTGAAATGAGAAACATTGTCTGCTACTTTTAAATTTATTGTTCTTTCAAAATGTAGCATGTAAACAAGCTGTGGATTGAGGGATATGTTTTTGCGCTTACCGAAGAGAAATATTCTTATTCCAAGATTCAAAATCGTTGTGAAATGCATAGTATTAAAATTTCTAAGTGCAAAATAAGCAACATTATTAATCGGACAGGTAAAAACCGTCAATCATTATTTCTACATGGAAAGAAGACTCCAAACGAATATCCGAAAAAAGTACGTATTGTTTCAAATGTTTCTAAAGTGAAATCGCTGGTAACAACAGGAAATCGAAAATGAAATCGCTGGAAAATCCATCAACACAGAAATCAATTGCAAAGTCTGTAGATACAACTGTATCAATAATAAATAAAATACATTAATTAATAATAAGCTAAAATACGTACAAAAATATTTACAACTTAAGAAAGCTAAAAAACCTTTGCCGAGACATGTGGCTCAAGGCAAAAAAATTTGTAAAATCCTGTATGAAAACCATTTAGCGGGAGATAAATGGAAATATATTGTGACCCTTGATGAAGCAGGAGTGTACCTAAATGACTGCAACAAAAAAGGTCATATTTACTATAGGAAACGAGGAGAAAAAATGTACAAACCTGGTTCCGTCAATGTAAAGAAAGTTTCAGTAAGGGGTTTATGATAGTCACAGGTTTCTCTTACAATGGGAAATTAAAAACAATAAGAGTAGAAAAAAATGTTAAAATCTACCCATCATACTATTAGGAGAAGGTTTTACGTCCAATATTTACAGAATAAATTCCAATTCTTTATCCCAAAGACATTTAAAGAGTGAAACATCAACAAGACAAAGCTAAAAGTCATACTTCGAAAACTACCACTGCACTCCTTGAAAAAATGAAGACTAATACAAGTATTGCATTTATACTTTTTCAACATATTCCTGTGAAGTACCTCTGACGTTTCACCTATGGACTATTGTGCCTTTGGTCTGTTAAAAAGAGCTCTTTTTAAACTCAAACCCACCACGATGGATGGACTCCGAAAAGTAGTGGAAGAGGAATGGAAAGCAATACCCCTGGAAATTTTACGAAAAGCTCTTCTATCATGGAAGTTAGGATGCAGACTTATAGCCCAGAAAAAAAGCTATCATATCGAACATTTATAAAAAAAATAATCTTTACAGCTTTAAATATTAATTATACAGCCCCAAAATCGTTCTAAAAATATGTTATTACCCTCTGTATTTCAAACTCATGGGATATTCTATTCTTATCGGTAACATTATGCCTTGTAAACTTGACCACAGAACAGGAAGAATGACGTGTTACATTAAAAGTGAGCTTGAAATACGAAATGAACAGCCTAGTTAACAGAATAACAGATTAGCACCATTTCAGTCCTTTTTTAATTAAAATAGAAAACTTTCACCTCTTCTTAGTTAATTACTTAATTAATATCTACTACATACAAAGTAAAAACCTATTAGTTTATAAAATTCGTTTTTTAAAACTTAATTTTGAAAAGAAATTTCCAATTCTGAATTAAATTAGATATTTTGCAAAATTTGGAAATTCACTTTTATTACATCGGAGAGAGGAATTTGACTAAACATTGATGAAAATCTGGTCCCTATGCTACTGATTTCTTGATTTGTATTTCGGAATTCTTGTTTTATTTACATTATTGATCATCAAAAAAATTTTTTATTTACATCTATATATATATATATATATATATTTCACTTCAGATGTTATGCTCAAGAATATAGATTCTAAGAGTATCGCTTCTTTTTTAAATTATCGCTCTAAATAATAGTTAAGCTATATATTTAAAGAATGTAGGTGATTAAGTTAAGAGAAATTGCATACATATTTATGGAATTAAAAAACAATCTTATTGTTAAAGAAAAAATTTCATTAATGAATATATGACACTTTTTTACCTCGTCTTATAATTACCAGTGTGTTTAAAAATATAAATTCTTATAACTTCATAAATTAATTTTTATTGTAAGTTACATAGTAGTTATACATGTGATAAATCATAATTAAATATTTAAAACAACATTCATAATTCTAGAACTCCATTCTTTTTATTTCAGTCATTGTTTATTTATTTATAGCAAATCTCTCAAGTATGAATTCGATTTTCACCAAGAAATTATATTAAATGATTATTTGTTTCTGATGAAATATTTTTCTTACTAATTTGGGCTTCACAATAACACCAGAAGCTAAGGCATCAGTGTTTATATAAAAATGTGCTTTCATTAATATTAATCATTTGTAATTCAAACGCAACCTATGATAAAATATACAAAATTTATGTCTTGAAATCTAATAAATGGCTCTAATATATAAATTAAATTGTCACAATAACTATGGCTGACTTTTCAGGTTATTACTAATTATTTAACTTATTTATGAAATTCAATGAATAATAGCAGACACCAAACACACATAAATTTTAATAAGTATTTCGCTCTAAATAATAGAGTTAAATAAATTAACTGCAAATTTTTTGTGTATTTTAAAAGCTTTTGCTTTATTTCACACATTAACCTGGATCTTGCTTTCGTTTTTCTACTAATAATTATTATATGGTAATAAATTATTATGTGAAAAAGATTTATAATATAATTCAATAAGTATACTTACCGTAAAATCATTTGCTTAACGCTGTGAGAAATTAGCACTAAAATAAGCTCCGTTAACTATATTATATCGGAAATTATAAGGCTTCTTTTATGAATCAAAAGATATATGTTAGTATACGTTAATTATTTAAAATTGTTTATATAAATTATAGGAGAGATCCCTTATTTCTTACAAAAGAGCTTTTTTAACATAACGAAGCATTATCTGATGTATGTTCCTAATGCATACATTGATAAAAAAGGATTTAACTTTAATATATGTATTATCACTTGATTTAAGAAATCTTACTCAAACTTTACTATTCGAAACATATTATCTAATTAGTGTATACTTATTTTTAAATAATATTTCTCACATAAGAATATTTTGTCTATTTTTGTTTAATATTTATGGTTTCCAGCGGAATAATGAAAGACTCATTGGGTTGTTATATACCTTGAAACACGTGGTAATTACAGATATTATTCGAGTTCTTTTGATAGTATTTGCCACTGCTATACAAATAGGACATTATATTTATGAATGAAAAAGCAATAACATAACAAATTCATGCTTCAGTTTCAGTCCAACTCACCCACTTGCCGCATGATTAAATTGGTGTAGCTAACATTTCAATTGGACTACGTATAATTGGCACAAAATTTGAATAATGGATGAATCAAGTTTTCTGCGTAAGCCAATGATAAGCGTGTATTACTTTGGGGATCCCAAAGTACATGTAATTTGTTCTTAAAAGTTTAACCCTTTGCCAGTGTCGCCCGAATTCAGTTCGGGCAATTACTGCGTGCAGTATTTGTGATGCCCGAATTGAGTTCGGGCTGAAGAAAAATTAACGTTTCTATTATGTGTACATTTTAAAAGTGTAATATACTTATCCACTTAAAGTAAGGAAACTTTAATTCTGGATGTTTTATCCATTCCTGGAAGATTTTTGTTGAATTCAGAGAAAAAATTAATTCGGAAAAAATTAATAAAAAAGAAATAAGTTTTATAGATTTTAAAAATTTTCAATGAATTTCTTGCAATTCTGTGATATATTTAACCCCTTGCCAATGTCGCCCGAACTCAGTTCGGGTAGAAGAAAAAATTAACGTTTCTATTTTGTGAAGTCCAAGTTGAGTTCGTTTCTACTTTAGGATACTTAATTCCCTATTTTCCTAATAAATGACACAAGTGTTCCTAGTTATTTACCAAACACAATTTTGGTTCTGAAGGTAGTCCATGACTACAACAACACTATGTGAGGTGATGTTAAAGTCGATCAACATCTTACAGACTTCCCAGTTGTTAGAAAAGGAGGTAAAAAATAATACTAGAAAATATTTTTCCATATCCAACGCCAGGTGTTAAATAAATAACTCCTTTATTTTGCATACTTCAGCAGGAAGTGCGAAAAATATGAACTTCAGAAAATCAATTATTTAACTAAATAAACTAAATGCACAACTACCAGGACCAGGGCGTCCTAGTGTAAATTTACTGCGCCTCACAGGTCGACACTTTCCAGAACACATCCCATCAATGGGGAAAAAACTACTCCAACCAGGCAGTGTTTTATATGCTGTCGTAAAACCGATGAACAAGGAAGAAAATAAAGCTTGAGACAAGAGTTTATTGTAAAAAGTGCAATATATAAGCTTTTGAGAAGTACCTTGTTTTGGGATATACCATACTGTAAAAGATTTGTAAAATGTATGTATTGAAAATCATATTGTTATGTTTTTATATTATACTAGTTTATACTAGTTATATTTAGCTTCCTGGAACCAGGGGGTACGTGTACCTCCCTGGGGCTTGAGCAGCCACCAGGCGCGTCGGCAGGTGGTGGATCGCCGAATGTCCTGTAGGAATGACAGGATAGCCTTGAATATAAAATCAGAGGCCGCGAACCAGCTCCCGTAAACCCTGGTGTTATGCGTTCCGTGCCTAGGGCTAATTGGCACCGCGGTATTGGTGTCTTAACGGAGCCTCTAGTTGCCTGGCGAACTTCTAGAGTAATTTGCCTTGCCCAGTAACTCAGGCAATGCTGGGTGGACTTATATTACCTGAGCTTTTTAATTGTTATCTTGTGGCTGAAAAGACACAAGTAATAACAAACCTTTCTGCATTTGCAGGTGAAGCCTCTGAAGTAGACCTTGCTGAAAAAGACAAGGGAACTCAGAGGCAATCTTGTAAAGGGGCAGCAATGAATCCTTCCCTTGAGGTAGAAATGACCTCCAAACCTTCTTCTTCTGGTGAAAGTCAGGAAGCTATTCCTAGCATGACTGACTTTCTGACCAGATGGGACTGTTTCAGCAAGACCCTATCTGCTGGAAATGTCATACGCAAGAGGAAACGGCAGAGCATATCATTTACGAATGTGAGGCTCTTGCCCTCCCTAGATTAACTTCTTTAGACATCATCCGTACTAGAGAGTTACACCTAGACTCCATTAAAGGGTTATCGGACTTTATTAATAAAGTGGGTGACCCGAGCAACTGGAACTAGGAAACATTGGGTTTGGAGTTAATGGTACAAAATGCTGATAAAAGCAGAGGTGCCCAATGACATACAAACCCAATTCTAAGAAGAAGAAGAAGAAGATATTTAGCTTCAAACTTTCGTTTAATTTGCTCAATACGAATAACATGTATGTTTAATCAATGTTTTATATTTATGTAAAATTTATAAATATAGTAGTTATTGTATTTTAAACTTTACTTTTGTAATAAAAAAGTATTTTCTAACTCTTTCAATAATATAAAAAATAAAATTAAACAGTCAAAAAAATTTTCCATTTTTGGTCCATTTTTCTGAAATATATGTCACAGTTAAGGGGTTAAATTAAGTTATAATTTACTCTTAAAAAATCTAATTTTAATTAAGAGAAGCATCGTTCAATACACATAATGATTTGAAATACCTGGACAGCAATACTGTGTCAATCTACTTGTCTATTGACATAACTTTATAATAGAGTTTATATTAAATTCTGAACACCATAAAAGGCAGAAGTATTTGGTCTACCTTTCATTTTAAATGACGATAATACACAGTTTGGTTGCCGACCGATGGCTGAATGGTTAGCCTTCCTGACTCCTGAAATGTGGGTCCCGGGTTCGTATCCCGGTTCGGGCATGGATGTACTTTCTCTCTCTATCTATCCAATCTTTGTCCCTTCCTTGTATGAATGAGGTGTGAATGGTTGCCCACCCTATAAACGGGTACCTATAGCATGTGTGTTCTGAAGAAATCGGACTCCACACCAAATATGGTTCAGTTGGAAAAGTGGAGCAGCGCACCCCATATTGCCAGCCTAGCTGGCACACGACAACAACACAGTTTCGTTTAAATAGTTTTGATTTAATTTGGTATTAAAACTAAAACTTTTAATTCCATTTTCTTAAAATCCTAATTTACCAAAACTTTATAGTGTTATGTAGAGTATTGTTTGATTACTTTTTAAAAAACAAAATGTAATTACATAAAATAAACCAAACTCAGAACTGTTTTGATAATTATAATATCATGTCCCAAGCGAATGCTTAAACCCTAAGTGAAACATAGCTTTTAAAAAAATTTTTAGAATCTAGTTATTTTGAATATAATTGTATGTGAAAAATAAAAGGTTTAGTCCTACTATGACCGTGTTTTTAGTTTTTTACGTAAGTACACTTAAGTTAAAAAATTTATAATCTAAATCTTTTAGAGTCGTTCAAAGAAGGGAAGAAGGGGAGTAAATGTAACTGAAAAAAAGAAGTTATTCATTTTTAAAGCGACTAGTAAATATTATGATAATTATAATGTCACATTATTAGTGATTTACTTAAGCCCTAAGCGAAAACAGTGATTTTCAAAGGAGATTTCATGCTTTAATCAAAAATACTTTTCACATTTTATGTAATTTTAAAAATATTCAATTATGAGTATTTTATATAATACATTGTGTCATTATTATCCAGCAGCAAAATATTGTATACATTTTCAGATATCAATATTAAATAAAAATTTATGGAAAATTTTATACTATAAAAAAAAGTCATTTTATCCAAAATTAGAAAGAAATGACGAAAAATATTATCCAAGAAATTCGACATGTGATTTAGTGTTACCATAAGCAGTATAATAAATTATGAAGATTTTCCTTTAAGAAAAATTTTAGAAAAAAAACTAGATAAAAAGAAAGTTTAAAATTAGTTTGGAAATTTAAATGAATTATAAGATTACAGAACTAAATCTGTTGTTGTTGCTTATGATACTTGGACAAGCCAAGCTCGCCATGCCTTTGTCTGTGCGAATTAAGCTAATAGAGAGCGTCTTTCGTTTGGATCAGAGCACCACGAAGGTGAAAGTACGACTTTGCTCTTTTAAGGTGCCTCAAAATTTTGAACCATGGTCAGGTGACGAGGCCTCAGGTCCTGAGCTGGCACCCTCCTCTCCACATCGACACCACACCAGCGGAAGGATTTTGGGCGTCACATATTAACGTGGACACGTCCCTAACCCACGGAGTTCCAGCAACCCAGTGAAGGAGAGTACACCGCGGGCAGTGGTTGCACTGCCCGCGACAAATGATGCTTCACTTTGCTGAGCTTAAGCGAAGCGGTGTGAAGCTACTGAGCCACTGGAGCTCAGAACTAAATCTTCTAAAGTTTTGTTCATAAAACATTTTTTGGTATGTGTTTTTTGATTTTGCACAAAAAGAGCGAGAAGATACCATTTTAGTAAAATTTTGAAAAATGTTTGTTCCTAGATTTCTACATTTTGAAATAAACTGTAAACAATATATGGAAAAAAATAAACTGAAAAAAATATATTTGAATAATAAACTGAAAATAATATATTTGAATTACAATGCCAAAATTGTAACGCCTTAAAGCAAGCTTAACTATTTTAAATTAGTTGATTGTAACTGAGACCAATACCTCACCATGTCCAAAATTACGCTTGAAAGTCTCATATTTCTCTACTAAAACTAATATAATGGGATTTAATGTGAAACAATTTTTTAAACATTTTAAATATAGCAGTTAATTATTCTATATGAATTCTAAGTCTGTTCTACCAAATATATAATTATATATATTTTCTTAAGGATTTTATCATACATGGAATTCCAAGTATTTATTATTATGAAAGCAGTATTTCGTGAAAAGAACGTATATCGCTGGAGTTCTTTATAACTTCATAGTAAACATTAAGCTATGCTTTATTACATATAAACCGATTTTAAAAGAAGAGTAGACTGATCAAATAGCAAAGAAGAGGCTCTAGGCACTGCAAATAAAGTGTTTTAGTGCCTATGAAGTTCTTCATTAACTTTTTATGCATTCATGAATACATAACTAACTTCTTAAATTCTAAAGTTGTATAGAACTTATATCTTGACTTGATTTTTATGCACATGACTTAATGAATGATTGTTATGTACACGACATAATGCTGGAACTACATCAATTATGGACATTTTAAGGAATTTAACTTTAAGATATATATATATTTATATATACAGGGTGATTATAAAAAACTTTGCCAACATCTGCACTTCTAGCGTCCATTCTATTTAACCGATCAAGATGATACTTCAAATATAGTTCTTTTGAGATATGCGCTCGAGATTCTGTGAATGGCAACACAGTGGCCCTCGCGGTTACAGTTATAGTGACAGAAACTCGAAGTTTTCGAATGGCAACGCCTACTTTTTACCATCGCAAAATGTTCAGCACATGCGAAAACCCTAAATAGCGTTGAAACGGTACCGATATGTCCGAAAACCGACGTGTTATACACATACAAACAGTTCTTCAAGGCGTACAGAGGAATAATGCATACGACAGAGACAAGACACTGCTCAATGATGAGAACACATAGAGAAAAAAATCTTTATTAATTTCAAACATTTTCCACATGAGTGCCATCACAGGCAATTACGCATTGCATGCGGGAGACAGTGGACAATGTCGCTGCACGCAACATGGCACGAGGGATGTTTCCAATCTCACGCCGTATAGAATCCTTTAAGTCCGACAATGCTTGAGGATTGCACAGATAAACTCTGGATTTGAGATAGACCCAAAACCAGAAATCCATAGGCGTCAGATCTGGGGATCGCGCAGGCCACGGAAAAGGATAATAGCGTGAGATGATGCGATCACCAAAATGCTGATCCAGGAGCCTTTTAACTGACCTCGCTATATGTGGAGATGCGCCATTTTGCATCCAAACAATGTCATTGAGTGCATTCAGCCGACGCAACTCCGGTAAGACATAATTTTTCAGCATGGCTGCATACCGAGGGCCCGTTACAGAACATGTTGCAGGGCCAGTCGGGGTCGTTTCCTCAAAGAAGAACGGGCCCAGAACAAATGTAGCTGTAATGCCGCACCACGCAGTCACTTTGGCGTCAAATAATGGTACTGGCGCCACAGCATGAGGATTCGTCTCTCCCCAGTGCACACAATTCTTTGTGTTAATGCTGCCATTTAAGGTGAAATGCGCCTCGTCCGTCCATAGTATGCGAAGTGGCCAGTCGTTATCCGCATCATATCGTAACAAAAATGCATTTGCGAAGTCCAGACGTTGTTGTGGGTCACCTGGCTCCAACATCTGGACGCGCTGGAACCGATAGGGAAACATGTGAAGTACCGAGCGCAAGAGCTTGCGGACCGTTGAGTTCGGAATATCCAACACGCGCGCTATGCCTCTTGCGGTTTCTGTGTGTCCTGCAGTCACTGTATGGTGCACTTCCATGACAACGTCCTCAGAAACAGTTGGCCGTCCGGAGCGCTGTTTGTCACAGGTGCAGCCTGTATCTTCGAATTTCCGCACTAAATCACGCAGAGCTTGCAGAGTACATGGGCCGCGTCGTTGTCGATGATTGCGGCGATACACACGCAAGGCTTCCGCAGCGTTCATCCCATTTTGGTAATAGAGTTTGATCAATTCACCGCGAACTTTCCTAGGAAGACTCATATCGTCGGCATGTGCGAGTTCCCGAATGACGACTTCGCATACCCGCTTGGTATTTTATAGGTTTCCTACGCTGAATATCTGGCGACCGGCGTTCTGTGATTGGTTTCTTGACTCTGTCACATGCAAATTTATTGCGTGCGCCCAGATCGTGTTTTATTGGCCGGTTTTCAGAACTCTTTTTGTGTTTGCAGAACACGTCCGTTTTTAGACATATCGGTACCGTTTCAACGCTATTTAGGGTTTTCGCATGTGCTGAACATTTTGCGATGGTAAAAAGTAGACGTTGCCATTCGAAAATTTTGAGTTTCTGTCACTATAACTGTAACCGCGAGGGCCACTGTGTTGCCATTCACAGAATCTCGAGCGCATATCTCAAAAGAACTATATTTGAAATATCATCTTGATCGGTTAAATAGAATGGACGCTAGAAGTGCAGATGTTGGCAAAGTTTTTTTATAATCACCCTGTATATATATATATATATATATATATATATATATATATATATATATATATAATTTTATCAATACAAAGAGAAGTTATGTTTAAAAGTATATAAAAAAATATTTCTGCAGCATGTCTGAACTGTAAGAGTAGTCTATCCAAATCGTACAAGTGTAAAATTAATTCACTAGGAAGGACAGAGTAAGAGTATATTCGTCCATGATTAGATAGATTTTATGATAAGACATCATTCTTACATTTCAAAATTTCTTGACAATATTTAGCAATGTTCACTGTAAAAATTTATTTTAGAATTCCATAACAGCTTGTGGTATACCTACACATTTGTTAAAAGGGTTATATAATATATAATTTGAACAATTTCTAAATATATAAGATACAAAAATTGAATTATATATATATATATATATATATATATATATATATATATATATATATATATATATATGTTTTTGTATCTGCAATTTGTATCTTTTTATGGCACATATATGGCCCCTTTTAACAAATATATGAGTTACACCACCCCTGTTTAGGGATTTCAAAATATACATAACCACCAAATATGGTTAAGGAATTTTTAACTGACCGATGATGTCATCTCCCGTCACTATTCTCTTTGAATGAGTGACCAGTATGCTGTACCTTTCTGAGGAGGTTACGTTTTTTCCCAATCTAGTTGAGCTCTTCTATCGAGCAGACGTGCTACAAATGTAATGGTTGGTCTTCACATAAAGAAATTGTTCCTGTAATGATAAAATTTATTCATGAAAATCTACCTCTTCAAAATTGTTCTTAATATCAATTTGACCAAGACAAGGAAGTAACAACGTAATACAATTGCAGATGTCGAAATGTTTAAACGTTTCTTTTCAAGACAGCTGTGATGAATTTAAATTTGAAAATATAAATAAAAATTAGGATTAAGGTAAGTATATTAATACCATACATGTTGTTGTTGTATAATGACTGGATTCCAGGATATCCATCTTTCAGCACTACAAAAATCAAAAGTGAGGTCACCTTATATAGTGGGGCACCCACTGGGTATCCCATATTAGCTTTGAAAGAGGGTCTTCATAATTTAGAAGCAGGGACCAAGCAGAAAATTTCAAGAATTGGCCTGCTGATCCTAGAAGTATCATTCTACACGAAAGACATTGCAACTACGACATATTTAACGTGTCTCAGACGCCATTAGTGAACAAAATGGATCGTCGATTGGGTTGGGATCAGAACTCACTACGTTCTGATAACGCGAACGAACGCCCTAACAATCGTTTTATATAAATTCTGATTTAATCTACATTCTCTTGTTACTGAAGATGATCTTCGATGATGAAAAATTTTTGGCAATGCAAAGTTGATCTCCAATAGATGAATATCAGTAAATATGCTACCAACATAACTGAATGTTCAGTATTATCACCAGAAATTTCCACGCAACGAAATGATTAGAGTTATCACCGTAAATTTCCACGCAACTGAATGACCAGTATCATCACCATAAATTTCCACGCAACTGAATGATTAGTTTTATCACCATAAGTTTCCACGCAACGGAATGATCAGTATCATCACCATAAATTTCCACGCAACTGTATGATCAGTATTATCACCATAAATTTCCACGCAACTGAATGATCAGTATCACAACCATAAATTTCCACGGAACTGTATGATCAGTATTATCACCATAAATTTCCACGCAACTGAATGATTAGTATTATCACCATAAATTTCCACGCAACTGAATGATCATTATCATCACCATAAATTTCCACGCAACTGAATGATTAGTATTATCACCATAAATTTCCACGCAACTGTATGATCAGTATCATCACCATAAATTTCCACGCAACTGAATGATCAGTATCACCACCATAAATTTCCACGCAACTCGAATGATTAGTATTATCACCATAAATTTCCACGCAACTGAATGATCAGTATTATCACCATAAATTTCCACGCAACTGAATGATCAGTATTATCACCATAAATTTCATAATTTCTAATTTTATGAGAATGTATTGAAACCCATGCACTTGGGAAAAGTTATTGTCAAGTAAAACATAATCATTTTTAATAAATGTATGCTTAGAGTAATACTTGAAATAAAGTATGGCTTTTAAAATAAAATAAGCATAAAAATATTTGTTCTCTTACACATCTTACAATAAAATAAAAGTAAGATAAAAAGAGATTTTTAAAAAAATTAATTAATTTTCAAATCTGGGGACTTGATAATGCGAAATATTTAGTATGGATGCTGAAAGCTGTTAAGCCAGTATTGCTCATACTTCAAAGTGAATACATAACATTAGATGAACTCTCGCATGCTTAGAATAATTATATCTCCTGAGGGAAGCCGTAATGATTCTGCAATGCATTATCATATATAATGAACTTAAGTTCATTGAAAGTTTTCTGGAATTATCATCTGATCGTCATAACAATGAATTATAAAAAGAACACACGCACTTCTTTCAATATACCTAGCTCTTCAACTATATACATATTTATTGACATGAATATTTTATTAGGAAAATGTTTTGAACAAAATAATAAAATAAGTAGTAACATTTTCTTTTGTTTAAATTCTTTCTTTATTATTTTAATGAAATTTATGTTCACGCAAGTGTTGTATTGTAAATGATTTCTTAACAATTTTAGTAATTTCCACCAAGTGATTTTCGAAAGTTAATGGAATGTAAAAAACCAAAATTTCATTGGATTCTGGAATAAGTGAATATGAGATAATAAATAAGATAATTAAGAAAGAATACCTGCTGTCTACTACCATTCTGAAACCAATAGCTTTAGCATTTCAGAATCAAATATTCATATATGAACATGCAGTCTTTAAGCACTTTCTCCTGATAAAATCACATTTGACATAGAACACGGACAATAATCTCAAGCAATTGCAAAAGAACCAGATGAAGTAAGACTAAATATTCCCAATGATTCTCGCGAGGTAATAAGAAGTGTGCCTAACCAATAAAAGCCTCCCCAATATCAATACAAGTATTGGTATGCAATTACATACACCATTTGGTGTGATTTATTTTGTTTTGTTTATAGCCCGGATGTGTGTATTGAATTCCTATTCATGTGGTAAAAATGTTGATTTCTTCCTTGAACTTGAGATAGGAATACGAAATATTACAACTTTATAAATAAACTATACATTAAATGTGACATATTGTTGTTGTTCTCTAGTCTGCCGGAATTTGATGTTTAGAAATGATAATTTATATACGTGTGATCACTGTTTCAGAATGCTTCAGACTCGAATATCCGTTCATCATCCTCGTTATTAAGGCCAGTATCAAAGGTCTGTGCTGCTATTTCAGATTTTCTCACTATCCCGAGTATGGAAAAAATTCTCTTCTAATATGAATATTCGTAATGTTGGTGATCTTCAGTTACTTTGTACCATTGATGAGAATGATCCACATTTCCTCATGTACCAAAGCAAATATTTGTGGTTTTAACTACCATCAATATCTTCCTTGATTTAAGCATTCAGTGATGTGTTCACTTTCCATAGGTTGTTAGTAAGGTAATGTCTTCCTTTGATTTAAGCATTCAGTAATGTGTTCATTTCCATAGGTTGTGAGTAAGGTAATGTCTTTCTTGATATAAGCATTCAGTGATGTGTTCATTTCCATAGGTTGTGGGTAAGGTAATGTCTTTCTTGATTTAAGCATTCAGTGATGTGTTCATTTCCATAGGTTGTGGGTAAGGTAATGTCTTCCTTGATTTAAGCATTCAGTAATGTTTTCATTTCTATAAGTTATGAGTAAGGTAATTGTCTTCCTTGATTTAAGCACAGTAATGTTTTCATTTCCATTGGTTGTGAGTAAGGAAATGTCTTCCTTGATTTAAGCATTCAGTAATGTGTTTGCTTCCATAGGTTGTGAGCAAAGTAATTTCTACTTTGATTTAAGTATTCAGTGATGTGTTCGTTTCCATAGGTTGTGAGTAAGGTAATGTCTTACTTGATTTAAGCATTCGATAATGTATTCCTTTCCATAAGTTGTGGGTAAGGTAATGTCTTCCTTGATTTAAGCTTTTAGCGATGTGTTCATTTCCATAGGTTGTGACGTAAACAAAATGTATGTTTGAAAACTAGGTGTTGGTTAAGCGATTCATGTCATCTCGATGCACGACCAGCCATATAAAATAAGATTATCGAAATCAACAATTGTAAACGTTTGTGCGAAAATATTTAAGGCTGTGAACGATTTTTTCCTAACTATTCTTCAAGTTTGTTCTAATACTGTTCTGAGTAATATGCGTATAATAAAGATCAAATGCAGTTTTCTACAATTTTTGAGTATTTTTATTTAGCATATAACAAATTTCAATATATGTTCCAAAATGATACAAGAAGAACATCAAAATTGCCATTTTTATGTTCTTATTATTTCATTTCCTTTGTTAAATATATTTCTACTTAAGTTAATCATTCGAATAAGCTATGATTTTGATGATAAGCTTGGACAGCATTAATCTTAAACAATTTTATATAATCTGTTAATAATTTTTAATAGACTTATTGAATAATCTTAATCAAATATAATTTTAATCTTAAAATTGTAAGATTTCTTTTTACAGACTTATACATATTATTAATTTGGTATTACCCTTTATTGTAAAGAAATATCAAAATTACAAAAATAAAGAGAATAATTTAATAAATGATTAGAATAACAACAGCTATGACAAGCATATTAGGTCCTACTTTTGTGTCATTAATTTATATTAAAATTTTGCACGAGAATATAAGTCCCAAATGTAGTGGCAAAATTTCTGAAGATTAAAAAATATATTAACTGTCGTAGATGATGTAAATAACAGCTCAAAATAATTTAAATTTTTTCCAAAATATAAACTTTCGTAAAAATATTGGCTTTGAAGTACTTTAATATTAAATAATACTTGTATTTTAAAAATAATAAGCTGCTCGAAAAATATTAATGGTAATTAAACATTTCTTTCAAAATACTTTAAAATACACATTGTTTTATTGTGTCGCAAATTAATCCTAATTTTAGTAACATACTATTTACTTAGAAAAGAAATATCTTCCATATTATATATATAGTATACATATGGTCCACATTATATATAGAGAGAGAATATTTTACATACACAATGAAATATTTTCCAAATTTACGTGATCAAAATACCTATGAAATTAAGGAGAAATTTTAATTAAATATAGTCCTAAAAAATCATTTTTCTGAATAATTTATTTTTAAGCATTCAATTTAATTGCAATGTAAAGCTAATTTTTAAGGGTCGAAAAATATTATTAGTCTTCAATTATTTTACTATAAATTTTTCTATTTCGTTAATTAATTATTTCCATTATTTTTCAAAAGTGTAAAAAAGTCACTTTAACTATATTAGATAAAACTATTTCAGTAGAAAAAATTTCTGTAGACAAAATATTTAAGATATTGCGTTAGAAAACACTTAAAGCTCATCGATAACCTGTCTTGTCATCACATTTGAGATATAAGCACGGTTTAATAATTAATTGCCTGCTCCAAGAAAGATTTTAAGAGGCTTACAATTCGAGAATGTGTATAAATATTTAATGAAAATACTTTTTTACAAAACCATTAATATTTCCAAGGAAAAGAAATACATTCTTATCAGCAGTTTTACTGAAGTTGAGAAATTTTAAACGTATAAAAAATGGATGAAGTTTTAATCAACTTCATGGCACCTCATTGTGAATTAATAAGTATTTTGATGCTTCTTTAACATACAGACCTTAAATTTAAAACTTTTATTAAAAAAATACTATTCTAACGTTTCCAAAAGCTCTAAGTAAACATCTTATATTTATAATATATTATAAATTTTCTAATTATTCTAATTTAGAGAAATGCATTCAATAAAATAATCGCTATCTTATGAATAAATGAAGACATAATTCAAATGATTTAAGAAACATATAAGACTGCAAAATTTAGGAAGCTAAATTCAAGAGTTTTTTTAAAATTTAAATGTGGTTTTATACTTTAAAGCTAAAATTTACGCTTTAAATTAATTAATGAAAATATGGGTGTGATCTTGAATTATTAAAAAAATTATTCCATTATTCTCATATCTTTTTAAAATTTGAAAGCAAATTGGAAGAGAAAAGAGTCAAAGTAATTAATTTCGATGATATTTAAAAAGGGTAATTCATATAAAGCAAATTCCTGATTCACTATTATCTAAAATTATCATCATGAATGATTTTGAATAAAGCTTGCATTGACGATGAAAATAGATGGTTCTTTAATGATAAATCAAAATTTAATTTACTTGGACAACCATATATGCTGAATATGCATTTTATTATTTAATACATGCATTTATTATTATAAGCAGCAGTGTTATTGTATTCTAGTTTCAAACGCACTAGTGTGAAGTATCTGGGATCTGAGACTGTGTTATAAAATAGGACAAAAAATTGTAAATTACCCTATGATGAATAAATAAAATAATTTGCTTTTTTACCCAAAGCCGTCCAACTTGTTTAGTGGACAGTGTTCCTGACTGCGGATAAGGAGGTCCGGGTTCGAATCCCGGTTAGGGCATGGATGTACTTTCTCTCTCTATTTATCCTGTCATTGCCCTTTTCCTTGTATGAATGAGGTGTGAATGGTTGCCTACCCTATAAACGGGTCCCTACGGCATGTGTGTACTGAAGATGTTGGACTCCACACCAAATATGATTCAGTTGGAAAAGTGGAGCAGTGCACCCCATATTGCCAGCCTGGCTGGCACACGACAACAACAACAACAACCCTTACATAAAATAACAATGCTTTCAGACACATTCAAATCATTTATTGCAGCTTAGACTATATTTGATGCACAAAAAGTGTGCAGCTTAAAGTAAACTAATGATAATTTCCCAAATGAAATCATATCTACTAGTTTTACTGTTTTTCTTCAGCCAAATTTCTTTTAACAAAAATCAGAAGGCAGTTTTACACATTTAAGATAACAAATAATTTGTTTTAAATATAATTCAGTACCCAATTTATCTTAAAATATTTGAACTCCGCGTAATGAACAACATGCCACCCATATGCGGTTGTAAAGTCATTTTAAATTCCTCTGTGTAAATGGCTTCCAGGAAGACTTTTCGTAGATTCTGAATGGTATTCTAGTGCCCCAATGGAAAAAACTCGGAATACTCCCAAGCACCCATCCCAAAAGACATGCATTGAGAAAACATAAATGCGACATCTATATCTCGGTTTTTTGATCTCAGAAAGAACTGTGGGATCGGTACGAAGCTTAGTGGTGTTGTTGTTACATATGGACTAGCCAAATGCGAGGAACACGCAAAGAGAGAAATATTCGCGCCGCTATTGCTGCTTGAAAAATAATCGTTGAAAGTCTTTTTTGTCGCAAAAGAAGACTGTTGTTGTTGTTACTAATGACACTTGGACAAGGTAAGCTCGCTATGCTGTTGGCTATGCGAATTGAAGTCAATTGGGAGCGTCTTTCGTTTTAATCAGAGCACAATGAAGGTGAAAAGAGAAGATAAAAGAGAGCGTCTTTGCTCTCTTTTAAATCCTCCGATGGATGGCACCACCAGAGAATCCAGTCCCTCAATTTTGACATTGATCTGAAGGGGGAGGAAATTTTCTCCAGACCATTGTACCCATGGTAGCTGGACCACAGGACTTTCGATTCCACTGATAGCACGTATATCCCAAGTACTCGGTGGTTCTTTGGCGGCATTGGGAATCGAACCACGTTCTTCCGGATGGAAGGCCGATACCCTAACCACTAGGCTACCACAGCCGTCAATAAATGGTAGGGTAGGTAAGTGTCGTACGAAATTTTGCAAAGGTTTAATTTGTGCACATTGGTAGGGTAGGTAAGTATGTCGTATGAAATTATGCAAAGGTTTAATTTGTGCACATATTTCCTCCCCAAGAGGATTTAAAAATTAAATTAAGGCTGCTTTATAAAGTAGTTTATACACATAATTTTCAATACTAAACTATGGATATTTACTGTGATACTATGTGTACTATATGTATATACTGTGGGATCGGTACGAAGCTCAGTAGGTGGTAGGGTAGGTAAGTATGTCGTATGAAATTATGCAAAGGTTTAATTTGTGCACATGTTTCCTTCCCAAGATGATTTAAAAATTAAATTAAGGCTGCTTTATAAAGTAGTTTATACATATAATTTTCAATACTATACTATGGATATTTACTGTGGTACTATGTGTACTATATGTATATACTGTGGGATCGGTACGAAGCTCAGTAGGTGGTAGGGTAGGTAAGTATGTCTTATGAAATTATGCAAAGGTTTAATTTGTGCACATATTTCCTTCCCAAGAGGATTTAAAAATTAAATTAAGGCTGCTTTATAAAGTAGTTTATACATATAATTTTCAATACTATACTATGGGTATTTACTGTGGTACTATGTGTACTATATGTATATAATGTGGGATCGGTACGAAGCTCAGTAGGTGGTAGGGTAGGTAAGTATGTCTTATGAAATTATGCAAAGGTTTAATTTGTGCACATATTTCCTTCCCAAGAGGATTTAAAAATTAAATTAAGGCTGCTTTATAAAGTAGTTTATACACATAATTTTCAATACTATACTATGGGTATTTACTGTGGTACTATGTGTACTATATTTATATACTGTGGGATCGGTACGAAGCTCAGTAGGTGGTAGGGTAGGTAAGTATGTCGTATGAAATTATGCAAAGGTTTAATTTGTGCACATATTCGCTTCCCAAGAGGATTTAAAAATTAAATTAAGGCTGCTTTATAAAGTAGTTTATACATATAATTTTCAATAATTCTTAAAATTACGAATATATAAATATATATATATATATATATATATATATATATATATATATATATATATATATATAAAGTTCAAATAATAGTATTGATAAATCAATGTTTCAAGGAGTTTTACGGTTCTTGTCATTGAACTTCCACAAGTGTCTTCTTTGTTGCGCAAACAAGATAATCGATATCACGCCATATATGAGAAGAATTTTAATAACCACAGAGGTAATTACTCTTTTAATTTTGGTTTTCAGGTTATCAGTGCATAATATTTCACCGCTAGAAATGAACTGTATTTAAAGGGCAAAATCGGTATTCTGTTAGGAATTTAGATAGTCAAGAAATTTCATATTTTCATAAAAATTTCGTTTAAAGAACAATGAACAAAAACGCCAAATAAGAACTGCATCATTTTGTTGCAACATGTGGTAAGATATTTACGAATTCTGAAAATATAAAAATGTTTAACATTTTATGAGACACAGTCGAATGTTTAATAAAAATACATAATCAATGTTAACCGACTCTGTGGAATATGTTCACATAAAAATTATTGATATTTTTATTAAGGATTTCCTTCATCAACAAAGATGATTTTAGAAATTTTTGCTGTAGAAAAACACCAAATATTCTAATAACAATATCAGCTCTGATTTTTATTAAGAATTCAGTTATTCAACAACCAAATAAAATTTTTCCTTAAACCCTATGGCATACTTTCCGATATGATATATTTGAAAATTCTTAATTTTTAAAGTACTGATTTTTAAAAATTGAAATTTAATTCATTCATCAAATTATATTTTATGCTATTTGAAACAAGGGAGTAAATTAAAAATTATTTAGGAAAATATCTTTAAAATAATGCCATATTTCTTTCCAAAATGTTTTGTATAATGAAGAAAAGTATTTTACGAACACAAAATAATTATTTTCGCATTTAAACAATTTTTTTCAACTTTACATTCTTGTTCAAAACACAAGAATCTATTTCAACTAAAAATCTATGAGCATATGATAGTCATGATAATTATTAAATCAATGTATAATTTAGGATGAGAAGGTTCTCTTAAGCTACATCTTAAATACAATCATTAATAATATAAAATATGTTATCTCTAAATTTTTGTAGTTGTTTTTTATTTTAACGTTTTTATTTTTTTTTGAGTAAGAAAACAAAAAAGCATATAATAATAAAAATCAAAATGTATTTTCCAAATGCAATTAAAATATTAGTGTGAATAATTTCGAGTGTAAAGAAAATTCTTTTCCAAGGGAAAGCAACAAATAAATATGAGTAGTATCAAGAAATAAACAATTTTGTTTATTTCTTGGTACACATATTTATTTGTTGTAAAAATATTTACTTCTAAATATCATCTTTTTAATGTCAAATTACTATGAAGCACATTATATTTTAATATGAAAATAAGTTTTTTATAATTAAAAACTTATTTTCATATTGAAATATACTGTGCTTCATAGTAATTTGACATTTAAAAGATGATATTTAGAAGTAAATATTTTTACAACAAATAAATATTTGTATATATATTTATTTGTTGTAAAAATATTATATTTATTTGTTGTAAAAATGTTATAACCTAAAATTTAAAATTAAGCACTGAATTTTAAGATTATTCCGTGAATAGATTCAATTAGATAAAGTTTAAAAGTAAAAGGAAGTAATCATGGTTTCAATAATATAAAAGTTTATTTATAAAAAGTACAAAATAACATTCAAGTTCCTTTTCTAATTTAAGTAATTGGAAATGTTTATTCTACTTTCAGAAGTCTGTTAGCTTTGCCACTAATGATATTCTGTAAAACTCTTTTAATCAGCACAAATAATTAACAAATTACATATAATGCAGCTTTCTTACTGTCTCAAGAATAATCTTTAATACCATTTAAAAATTGATTTCTTGAGAAAGATGAAAAATAATTTTCTTAGAAATCAGAAATTTTATTTCATACTTATCTGAAATATTAAATAAAGATGTTCAGTAAATGAAACTTCAAACATGTCAGTATTAATAGCAGATAATTATAGATACATTTTCACTTAGATTAATTCTTGAAGTAATAGTTAATATCATAGAATGTGAAGTATTTTATACCCAAATACTAACATTAAAATTTAGTGTGATAAAACTCAAGTTACAGGGCAATTATAGATCATTTTTAATAAAAAGAAAAAAATACTATATAGTTACCGTATTATATATATATATGTGTGTATGTTTCATTTTTTAATTAACTTTTTTCGCAATTTTCATATTAATTTTTCTATTTTTACTATACAAATTGTTTTCCTTTGTTTTCTAATTAATTCCTCTTATAATTATTGGTAACATTTTTCTAATTTCTTTAGCGTCTATACTGATTTGAATAGTTTAAGTTACTTTACTTTTTCACATGTTTTGTTCCATATAATTTACATAGTTTTATATATATATTGTTGTTGTTGTTTACTAATGACACTTGGACAAGCCAAGCTCGCTATGCTATGCGAATTAAGTTGATTGGGAGTGTCTTTCGTTTTAATCAGAGCACCATGAAGGTGAAAGTACGACTTTGCTCTACACACTTGCCTTAGGAACCCGTTTATAGGGTAGGCAACCATTCACACCTCATTCATACAAGGAAAGGACAAAGACAGGATAGGTAGAGAGAGAGAAAGTATATCCATGCCCGGACCGGGATTCAAACCCAGGACCTCCTTATCCGCCGTCTGGCACGTGACCACTAGACAAGTTGGTCGGCTTATATATATGTATATATATATATATATATATATATATATGTATATATATATATATATATATATATATAAATTCAAATTTTATCATAAAATTACTGTAAAATTTTCATTTTTTGTTATCACTGTTTTCTTCTACCTCAACATTAATTAATATATTAACATGCATTAATGATGTTTTTATTTATTAGGTTTTTATATAAAAAATGCAAACTTTTTTTAAAAAACTTTGCCTAGCATAACACTTTACTTGATTTTATGTAGATTTTAACAAATTAATACGTTAGAAAATTGTATATTTTATATCAATGATCCAATATACATTAAACACTTCATTAGTTTTCATGAAATAAATTGCTTCTTACTTAAAATGACAATGAATAAACTAACTGTAGTTACAAATAATACTTGAATATATTTCATTTACATAAATTGTGTGGCAAATTAATTCTTAATGTTACACTCCAAGGAAAAATAAAAGAATTTCCCATCGATTTATCAAAATGTCGGTGATTTGAAAGGCTTAGTTTCTATCTTAGTATCAGTTGCCCACATGAATAACAGAACGGGCAAGACGTAATAGAATATTCTGCAAATAATTATCTTCTGCTTTACTACACAATGGTCCTCAAACTTGATTGATCGTTATTCTACTCATATTCCCAAACACGTTCCATAAATGAATACATAACTAGGCATTGATTTTTATTTAATAATATTTGTTCCTTAATATCTTACATTACTATCCTATATTATTAAACATAGTTTTTCTAAATAAAGTTTCATTCCCAGGAATTGTTTTATCTAAATACATAAAAACTATAGGAAATGCACTGAAAAAAATTTAAAATTTTATATTCCTCCATAAGCATAAATACATTTACGTTATTTAAATGCTGTGGCTAAGCATATATTTGATTTCCAGTAAGACTAAAAACTGTAAAAAATTAATTCATAAAAATGATTTTACTTTTCCTTATTTACTTAATCAGATTGCATCGAGTCGCAATGAATATTCATTTCTCATAATTCTGCATTTCATTTTATTAACTATTGAAATGTTAACTTTTTTACATTAAATGATTTTAAAAGTTTTTTTTTTATCATGTATGTATATTTGCTAATATTATTTATTATTCGTAGTTGTTTTAATAATATTTATTTTTAAAGTCCCTCAAAATTTAAATTTCAGACTCTGTAATCGAACTAAATGTTTTGCTTTCGTCACTTTTAAAATAAAATCATATTCTTGAAAGAATTTTTATTAATTGTAGAGAAAATTTTCAAACCACAAAACCTTTTTTTAATACAAAAAAAACATAAAAATTATGAATTCAGATGCAAGAATATGTGTGTGCGTGTGTGCATACGTGTATATGTCTGCGTGCAAATGTGTGTGTGTATATAAATGTGTGTCAGTGTCTGTGTGTATAGTGTGTGTGTGTGTGTGTGTGTGTGTGTGTGTGTGTGTGTGTGTGTGTGTGTGTGTGTGTGTGTGTGTGTGTGTGTGTGTGTATGAGTATGTGTGTATGAGTGTGAGAGAAAATAAGTAATTTTATCAATAAGAAGTTTCTTAAACGTAAATCAAACTTCGTAAAAAACGTAAACTTTCAATAAACATAAACGTTCATTAGAATATATAAAAAAGTTTAGCTGCAAGAAGTGCCTTTTTACACTTAAATGAAATATAATATTAAATTATAAGTAATGTGTGTTAACTAATGATACATTTCAGACTCAAAACAAGTACAAATGTTGTTGTTGTTGTTACTAATGACACTTGGACAAACCAAGATCGCTATGCTATGCAAATTAAGTCAATTGGGAGCGTCTTTCGTTTTAATCAGAGCACCATGAAGGTGAAAGTACGACTTTGCTCTTCACACATGCCATAGGTACCCGTTTATAGGGTAGGCTATCATTCACACCTCATTCATACAAGGAAAGAACAAAGACAGGATAGATGGAGAGAGAAAGTACATCCATGCCCAAACCGGGATTCAAACCCAGGACCTCCTTAGCCACAGTCAGGCACGTTGACCAGTAGACAAGTTGGTTGGCTAGTACAAATGTGATAAAATGAATTATAAATTTTGAAACAAGCAAATTTTTAAAATAAAAATCCAATATTTAGAGGAGGAGTGTAAAAGAGTATCACATAATTTAGATTACAAAAATAATGAATTTACATAATGAATAAATTAATATTTAAAATAAAGTCACGTGATAAATTAAATTTGAAGGAAATTAAACTAGTAATGAAAGCTGAAACTTACAATGATTAAAACTGAAAACAAATCAGAAAACATAAACCTGAGCTAAGTCTACCGCATGTTTTCTCACTGTTCGATTAAAGTTTAAATACATAACTTGATTAAACGTAGAAGCAAATGGGAAAACATCTACCAGAACTTAATGCCAGATGTTTTCCTATTTGTTTAAAACAATCGCTCACATAATATTTATCAATAAGCTACTTACACTTTTTGATTGATTCGACAACAGGTAGAGGAGACCAATCTTTGGGAAATGAATTAAACTAGAAAGGTATTGACAGCACTATTTCTTATATTTGTGAATGTATACATATAATTATTGAAACTAACAAATAAAAAAAACTCACAAAAAGTATAAGACTATGCATGTTTCTGATATTAGTAATTACAGGGATATAAGGCATCAGACAGAAAATTTTTGCTTCTGATTTTAAAAAATCTGCTGTCAAAAGTTGTTTAAAGCATTTCTTTTATAAACATGCTATAAACATTTTATTGATTGTCGATTGTATGATTTCTAGAATTTATTCTATAATAATACTTTAGAAATATCCATTCATTTTAAGAAAAATGAGTCTCAGTTATTTTCTCAATTTTTATTTATTTCTAAATATTCTCTTACTGTGAAGAAATAATATTTACATTTGATTATGCTTATTTTAAAAAGTATCGATTATAACTAAATATTAAGCATCAATATAATATTAGTTTAAACTTCCTTTTCAATAAATATTTCTTAAGAAACATGTACTATTGCATTTTAAAATATTTTTCACGTTTCTTTCCGAATCGATAATCGATCTAACTTCTTCAAATGAAGAAATTGTTCTGAAACAATTCAGGAAAAGATATTCTATTCAGAACTGATATTCTAAAAGAAGAATTCTATGAAGAAACTTTTCAAACTTTTTGATATTTTGAAAAAGTAAGGATTTTAGGAGATAAATAGTGAATACTATAAAATATGTAATCATTTTTCTCTCTCACGCTCTACCTTTTTAATTCAATTGTATATCTTTCTAAAAACATTTGAAAAATTTTTGCTAATAAATCATCTGATTTTTGAGAATTTGCATGTTTCAATCTCAAATGTTTCCTTTGTTCTTGGCATATTTCCATATGATCTGATGTTTTTCAATTATTAAGTTAAAATTTATGTTTATTGAGTGTAAAATAATATATACATTCTTTAAACAAATTCTGAAAGTTAAAAAAAGAAAAGAATACTAGCGTTAATTTTAGAAGAAAATAATAAAAAAAAATTTATTAGTTTTGAGTATATAATTTTTTTTAATATCAATTATTTTGCTTCAATTTTTTTTTCAAATATTTTCTAAATTAAAGTGTTTTCGTAAAAAATATTATCAACAAAATTTAATTTGAAAGTTTAGCTATGAATATTTTAAAAATGGACATCAATATTTGAAATACAAATTAAAAAATTTTTTTCATAGTTCTTACAATCAAAAATAAATTTGTTTTAAATAAATTAGTGTAACTCATATCAAAATAACACGTAAATGTTTTCAAAAATACTTTCCTAACTGTGGAAATTAGTTAGGGAGCACTTTCGTTAAACATGATCAACAGGGAATTCTCAAGCCACAGTGTCGCGGGTATCAAGGGCACGTGTCCTTGGCGAGTTCGTAGTTTCAGAGGATAGTTTATGTGCTATGAATAAATGACTGCTGATTAGTAACTTAAATAAGAGATAAAACATGTCCCAGAAAATTGTTCTTTTTGAAGCAGACTTACAGCCCTTAAGTCTTAGGAGACGTTCTTGCCTAATAAAATACTACAAACTTAGCGCTCTAGGCTCACAAAATCGCACCTCTAACTACTTTAAAAACTGGTGTAACAATCAGAGGCTTAAGAGAAACAGTCCCTTCAGACAAGTGGCTTTCTTTAATCTTGTCGATGACGCAGTGGAACCACATCACATATCACAGTGTCTTAGCCCGGTGGACGATTAAGACGGTGTCTTCTTTCATTTCGAATTACCAGTACATGTGAATATACAAACAGACCTTCTTGCCTATTTGAGGCATTTGGTTCTAGATAAAGTTGGATATATTCCACTTGATGCTGTTCAAGTCTACACAGATGGCAGTAGAGATGACCTTTTCCGGTCCGGCCGTGGTATTTTCGTCAAATCTCAAGACCATGATTTAAAGCTTCAGAGGAGAAATCCCGATCACAGTTAGGTTTTTCGCAGTGAACTGATAGTCATTGATGTGGCCCTTGAGGTTTTTTCATCTCTTCCTTATGGAAAGGAGGTTTGGATTCTGTCTGACAGCAGAAGTGCAATTCAGCACCTGTGCAATTGGCAAAGTGTTAGAGACAAAGTTGGAGTGACAATAGTTAACAAGTTAAAACGGCTTTCCATATCTCATCAGATTCATCTGCAGTGGATTCTTTCCTACGTCAATATTGAGGGAAATGAAATTGAGGATGCTCTGGCGAAAGCTGGTGCTGGCGAGGCCTCCGTTAATTTAGCTCCTCTCACTTTAACGGAGATTCACCCCAGAGAAAAAATTAAGAACAGGATGACTTGGATTGTCCCTCCGGTACATTACTGGTACCAAAGTTCCCGTCCCGGAGGCCCCTGACCAACGACTTAAGTCGTCAGGAACAAACTATTCTCGTCCGATTTCGAAGTGGACTTCTAGAAACCCTAAAATTTTCTGAGGGTTCCCGAACCTTTGAAACCTGTACCAACTGCTCTACCGAGTAGGCTTCGCCTGAACATATCTTTGAGTACTGGGGCTCTCCCGGCAGGACATAGTTGACGACCCTATTCTGGTTTTGGATTATTGTAAAGTGTACAACGTCATGGACCTGGTCTAGCACTACTGGCCTTTGGGGGCATGCAACAACAACACAAGAGATAAAATAATAAATGGAAATAATATTAATTTAAATTAATTATTTATGAATTATTAAATAAGAAGAAACATTTTGAAATAGGAATAATATGAAAAGTAATACAGTATATATAATTTTTAATGTATTACATATCATAGCAAGTATACAATGTATTGCTTATAATACATGTAAATATTGCTACTTATGCATCAATATTTACATGTATTACTTATCATTGGCCAAGAGTTTCTTAGAGTCTATTTTTTTATTTGGTTTCAATCTCGTAAAAATCTTCACAAGCTAATGGGTTAACCGTAGATTCCTTTATCAAACCTTTATCCTCAGTACATGCTTTTTCTTCAAAGAAAATTCTCTCTACTCAATATTGATGCCCCACAGGTAAGCAGAAAGTATGCTCAACAACTCTAATCAAATACTATGTGATTATCCTTGAACTGACCAAACAGCTTGAGCTATTTTTCTTCACTTTCAATAATCATATTTTTGGTAGTCTCTTCTTGCATTCACTGTTTCTAATTTGATTGTAAATACTCCTTAGCAAACCCAACACCGTTCATGGGTGCAATTGGCAAGACAAGGCAATACGATAAAAATATTACTTATTATCAGGCAATCACTTTTCATTCAATACATAAATAGATGACATTATTCTAAATAATTTTCCACAGTTATTTATTTTATACTTTGGTAATCCATAAAATCAAATTTAATTTTTAACCGGACATGAAGTAAACCAGCTGGACACCGGGGTTTGGTCTGAAAACCGGGATGTCTGCCAAGCATACGTTATGTGGTGGTGGTTTAGTTCCACTAGACCAGATCCATGAGATCATAGATAGCTAAAAAGTCCAAAAGCAGATGTGGACTTTTCACAGCCTCTTCACGAGAAAACCCCAAGCACTTCAAGATGTGTTGCGGGCAAAACGGAGCATTGTCGCACTTGGGGCATGATGGGTATTTTCTTTCACCGTCCTCAAAGATCACACACTTCAAGTGGCCAGTAGAAAGTCGAGACAGTGTCGTCTGATGTACTCTGGAGCCCTTAAATTTTATGTCGGCTCTAGGATGTCTTTGGAAATACCAAGGGTGAGCAGGAGGGTCAGCCTAAAAAGTAAATTTTAAAAGTAAGTTATTTAGTAATGGAAGAGATCTCTGATGGTGTAAGTGCCATGCGATCTTACGGGTTCAAAGGATTACTGGTGGCAGCCTTTACAAGGTCGTCGGTTACTTCATTCCCAGACAGACCAACATGCGAGGGGACCCACTGGAGGTGGATTGGGTGTTGAACTGAAAGGCTTTTCAACAAGAATAGAATAATAATACGTTATGTGGAGCAACAAGAAGAGATTTCTTCTATCATTGGTTCAAATGTTGTCTACCAAATGGTAATTTTTGAAAATTCCTGCCAAAGATTGCTATTTGATTTAAGTTCTCTTTATAAACTATACAAATTTTATTTATAAAATTTATAAGATAAATGTGTAATCAGAACCAAAAAGTCGTTCTGTGTACTTTGCCATCCTAAATTATTACCTTACAGGTGAAAGATCGATCTTTGGTAATACAGCTGTTGTTTGATCGTCAAGTCTTAAATCCATTGCGTGAGTGTTTCTGTTTTAAGAGAATTGCAAAAAAAAAATCATATCGAAGACCAGTTTGAAGAAGATTATAAAATGTGAAAGAACTAGATACAGAGACTTGAGTGTTCTCTGCCAGGAAGAAAGCAGAACGCTGCTGTGGATGAAACTCTTGAAGAAGTTTTACAGCTATGGTGACAAAATCATTCAATTCCCTCTGTTTTTCAGCAAATAGTGGATTGATATCAAGTACGTTGTCACAATTTCTTGTTTAACAGTGTGAAAGGTTTTGTGATTCAGTTTAAATTTGTTAAATTCCGCATCTGGCAAATGCAGCAAACTCAATACCACTACTTATACTCTGATTTTACTTACTAATTTTTTACCACAATGGTTGTCGACGACGCTTCTCCTTGAAATTTTTTATGGTAAGGTGATGGTTTGTTTTCTTTCAATGGAGCTGTGAATAATCAAAATTACCTCATATAAGGTGTTTTACTTCCTATTTTCTTGTATCATCAACCACTTCCTTTTAACTATGTGGCTAAGTGGCGGATATTTAACTCTAATTTTATCCTCAGACCATTTTTCTTTGAAACCCTCATTCCTCAAGATTCTAAATTTTTCTTAGTAAAGAATGCGTAATATAACGAATTTCTTTGAATGGTATCATTCTTGTTTTGTTGAGTGTTAATGTTTGCAGACCATTGTCTTCTTGCTAAATCGAACAGTTAGATTTTCGCTAACTTAGGCGGGAATAGTGAAATATCCTGAGATTTAATAAATACCTTTACTCTTCTTTCCATCGAAGTAGTTATCTGTGATTTTTGGTGGAACAAGTAAATTGTGCTAATTTAGGCGGGAATTGTGAAATATCTTGAGGTTTAATAAATACTTTTACCATTCTTTCCATCGAAGTAGTTGCCTGTGATTTTTGGTGAAACAATTAAATTGTGCTAATTTAGGAGGGAATTGTGAAATATCTTAAGGTTTATTAAATACTTTTACTCTTCTTTCCATCGAAGTAGTTACATGTGATTTTTGGTGGAACAATTAAATTGTGCTAATTTAGGAGGAATTTGTGAAATATCTTGAGGTTTAATAAATACTTTTACTCGTCTTTCCATCGAAGTAGTTACCTGTGATTTTTGGTGGAACAATTAAATTGTGCTAATTTAGGAGGGAATTGTGAAATATCTTGAGGTTTAATAAATACTTTTACTCTTCTTTCCATCGAAGTAGTTACCTGTGATTTTTGGTGAAACAATTAAATTGTGCTAATTTAGGAGGGAATTGTGAAATATCTTAAGGTTTATTAAATACTTTTACTCTTCTTTCCATCGAAGTAGTTACATGTGATTTTTGGTGGAACAATTAAATTGTGCTAATTTAGGCGAAAATTGTGTAATATCATGAGCCCTATTCCAAATAACTTTATCCTTCTGTTACCAAAATTAAATACTTTAGATTTCTGGTTGTGTAGAGAATCCAAAAGGACAATGATTATAGAAGATGTGTTAGGTTTTTCCCGAATTCAAAGAACCGAATTACACGTCATGTTAGTGAAATACTTCGAGAATGTTTTCACAATGTGATTGAACTAACTGCGATTCGTTTCTAACACCGAATTTATACCAATGAAGCACATAAATTTAGTTTATTGAATTAACTTAAATGGTTCTTATTGTTCTTTTGTCTCTTTTAGGAACAAAATTCCCTTTGATTGTCGAAATTCAAAATATTTTTTTTTCCTTATAATTCTTTCTTTCTTTTCCTCGTCTTCGTATAAATCCCTGTAATGTATAAACAATTTTCATTAAACTGTGATTGTCAGAATAAGATCTACAAAAGTCTAAATTTAACAATTTAAATAAAAGCACTCTGTATTTATCTTAATTTTTAGTGTTGTTGTTGTCATGTGCCAGCTAGGCTGGCAATATGGGGTGCGCTGCTCCACTTTTCCAATCGAACCATATTTTGGTGTGGAGTCCAACTTCCTCAGTTCACACATGCCATAGGGACCCGTTTATAGAGTAGGCAACTAATCACTCCACATTCATACAAGGGAAGGACAAAGACAGGATAGATAGAAAGAGAAAGTACATCCATGTCCAAACCGGGATTCGAACCCAGGACATCCATATCCGCAGTCAGACACACTGACCACTAGACAAGTTGGGCAGCTTTAATTTTTAGTACTACTATATTTTTAGTTTTTATTAAAATATAGTTGCAAACGACAAGAGAACTAAAATCATGGGTAATTTCTCAAAATATATGTATAATAAAATGTAATATATCTCTATTTTATAAATGCAGAATCAAAATTAGTTTAGAGGAAAATTCAAACTGCTTAGTTGATTTTTCTGTTCATTTTAATCAGCTTACTAAAATAAATTTAAGAGAATTTTTAAAGAATGTGTAATGTTAAACGAAATACGAATACATAAAAAGAATAATAATTTTTCTTGGTGTCAAAATATAAATAATAACCAAAGCAAATTATAATAACAAAAGCAAAACATAAATAATAACTAAAGCAAATTGATTTCATTATTTGACTTATTTAATAAAAAGTGATTATATCTTTATTAAATATCTCAAATAATCCTGCTTTTGTAAATAAGTGACAAATTTAAGAACAGCTCACAGCAATGAATATATCGTTATTCATTGCCATGTAAATTACCGAAGTTTTAAGTGTGCAAAAAAGAAATTATAATAAAATAATCAATAAGATATCACTCTTGTTATACGTTGGAGGTTAAATGACCAATTAGTGTCTATTATTTGCGTTAGATTATTAATGAAAATGGTGTCCAAGACCAAACCACATTGTTCTGGAACTGTGCGAGCTACAGGAGTGAACGTCATAGACGTGTCTTCGATAGTTGTCAAGATGCTCTGTAAATTTCACGAGGAAATTCAAACTATATATATCCATTTAAGTGCCAAATTACAATTAATTTTTGAAACTAAGTGCGCTGTATCAATTTGAATATTAATCATTCAATTTTCCATTTCTTTCGTAATTCTTGGTAACTTTTTTTCTGGATTTAAAATTTGTTTAATTGGGTAATTCTATTGAAATTATTTCTAATCATGGTAGTACAATTTATCAAGTGTTATTTCTCATAATTCTTGGTAACTTTCTAGGTGAATCTAAAGTTCGTGTTGCAGAGTAAATTCTAAAAAAATCATCTACAAATGCCAAAATACAATTGATCAGTTATAAACTAGTTTGCCAAATCATGCTATTTTCAATTCAACATTTCACGATCTCCTTCAAACTCGACTTAAAAATAAGTACATTTCTTTTCGAGGAAGATAGTAAAAAAAATACTTAAAAAAGTGTCCGTAACTTAATCAAAATAATACTGAAATATCCGCAATTGAAATACAGATAAACTTTCGGTAAGAAGATCAACATATTTTTTTCAAAAATGTACTGAAACTCTCAGATGCTATATGCTAAAGTTATATTTTTATTGTTTTTTAGGAAACTAAATTTCAAACATATGACAACTCAGTCTAAGTCAATAAGCACTTAATATCTTATTATAATTGGATACATACTTCCTTATTCATGAATTATTTCTGTCCTATAAGGTATATTCAACTTTCAATGTTTTACAAATAAATACAATATTTCAGATATCCTGCTGCAGATTGATATAATGTTCAAATAAGTTGTTTTCAAAAGTTTTACAGTTACATTTTGATAAAATCTTAATTCGACTTGATTATTTTTTTGCATATGAAGGCTACTCTAACCGGAATATGGAGTGTTTTCAGGGGATTATATACCTTTTCAAACAGCTACGCTTCAGAGGAAACACATCGTCCAATAATAATCTGCAATTTAATTTGACTAATGTATATTGGACATAAAAAATACTTTTTTTCAATGTGTGACTAAGCTTTCAAAAATCAGAAAGTGAAGAAAACACCTTAAAATATAATTTTTATAATCAGAAGAGTAATGTTAAATATTTATGTGCATAAAATTAAGTAATATTTCTAAGATTTATATAAGTATGCATATGTGGATATTTATATGCAATGTCAACTTTTCTATAGATTTAAAAATATGTTTTTAAACTTCAGCTGGGTTGAATAAACATAATTTATCAAAAAGGTAAGTATATATGTATATATATATATATATATATATATATATATATATATATATATATATATATATATATATATATATATATATATATATATATATAGTAGTATATATATATATATATATATATATATACAAGCTGACCCAGCCACGCGTTGCAGTGGTTGAGTTTTTATAATACATTGAATCAATTTTTTACTAATTCTTGGGTACAATAAAATTAATATTTTCTAAAAAATTTAAAATAAGTTCATTCATATGAGATTAAAAATAAAACATTTCGCAAAATTTAAAAGTAATAGGTAAAGTATCGAAATTTTGAAATTAAGCACAAACCAACATATACTTTCTGAATTTACATTTTATTCATCTTATATTAAATTATAGTTTGTAAACAATGACTTAGTCAAAATATACTATATAAATTAAAAACATCTAAAAATATATTGTTATAAATGAGGTAGATAACATTGACATCGAACTATTATTTTTTTCAATTTTAAATTATATTAAAAATAAAAATTCTTTCCGCGGCATTATACTGAAATGAAAAAAATTAAAAGAATTTATCATTTGAATAAATAAATTAGATCAAAATGTACTGCTAAATAAATTAATAATTATCAAATTATAAAATAAAAATAATAAAAGGCTATCAAGAAATACTTACATGTTTTCGAGGTGGTAGGAAAATTAGTAGAGAAAAACAGTAATAAATAAAATTTTATTTTACTGTTTATAATATTAAAAATATTTAAACTGAACACTGCACAATAATAACACTATACAAAGTATAATTATGAAAATGATTCACGAAAAATTGTTATAGTATGATTATTCATAATGAAAATATATGTAAATTCTATATTTAACCACGCGCTTGCGCGCGCACGTTAATTTTCTCGAAGATGGTATAATCTAGAAAAATAAACACTTCGCCATCTGCCGAATACCTGTGCAACTTAGATGCTAAGCCGCCATCTATTAGGAACTTACAGAACTATCCAATAAATAAACACTAATGTCGTATAATAAATATTGAGATCAATAATTAAGAGATAAAAACTATTCTATCTTTTAAGTTGGACCATATTATAAATATATATATATATATATATATATATATATATATATATATATATGTATATATATATATATATATATATATATATATATATATATATATATATATATATATATATATATATATATATATATATATATATATATATATATATATATATATATATATATATATATATATATATATATATATATATATATATATATATATACATAATTTCTTAGTATTTAATTACATTTTAACATTTTTTATTGAAAATGTAACTAGGAAAACCTAGTTCTATATGGTTTAATTATCTATTTTTTTAAATCAACTGAAGGACTTTGTATCTACAGAAATAATTATTTAAACTACTAGCATGTATACAGGTATGTGCATCTATATGAATATATTATACAGGCTAAGTTATATTTAAGTTATTTATAGTTTTTTTTCTCCTTAGCTCTTTTTATTTAATTTATGAAAATTTACTTGAGTGAGTAGGAAACGCGTTTTAAATTGATTATATCTTATACTGTTTAGTTTTTAAAGAACTGAAATTTCGAGTTATTTCCTAATGTTTTAATATAAAAAGTTTACGTTACTTTAAAGGTATTATCTCATTCAAATGTAGTTATTTGCAGATGCATGTTTATGATTTTAAATTAATTCTGTAAAATGTTTTAATTAATTGTGCAAAATACTATCATTAATTCTATAGAAGGTGATACATATGATATAAAATGAAATTGTATAACATATGAACATTGTTTCAGGCAATGGCAGTGTGATAAATAAAATCTTTGTTCCCGATTTCGGAAGGAAATGAATTCGATACCGGATTCATAAGGAAATATTTGTGATGAAATGCCATATGTGCGACTAGAATTTGATTTCCTAACATAGATGTTCGTGGAAAACTTGGAAAGTGTTGATCAACACGATATCGAGCTCTTTAATTAAACTTAATCAAAAAATCGTTGTTTAATTAATTAATTTAACATCTTCAGTAAGTAACCAGAAGTGAATTAAACAGACATACTAAAAAGAAAATAATATAGAAGTTAATGTATAATACGTAAATTTAATATTTAGTAAAAAAGCTCTAATCTTAAGATGTTTTCTTAGATAAAAACAAATCAAGTCATTGATAATAAAATTTCTAATTTTTTCATTCTTTTATTCCACATCAATCATATATATTTATAATATCAAGATGTGTAAAAAAGTGAGCTGTAATTGCGCTAAAAATATAACTCTCTTTTTTTATAAATCATAATATAAACATAATTGTACACAAACATTTTATACAATTATTTATACCAAATGATAACAGAATTTGTTTTTATTTTGGAGAAATACATCTTGTTTTTTTAAATCTTTTTACATAATAAGAAATATAATTGAAGCACTAAAAATTTATGTTTTCAGCATTACATTTATCAAATATTATCTCTCGAGACTATTTATGATCCTAGGTGGATAAATTAATCTATGAAAATATGATTTGAGGCATTCATTATATAAGAAAAGAAAATGGAAACTCAGTTCTTGATAATAGCTTGGCGACACATTTTTCCGGAAACAGTTTTTTTCCCAATCCCTAGCGATGTAATAAAACATCCATGAATATAAACGTAAAAGGCTGAAAACTTGGTGAAATTAATTACTGATCTCAGCTCGAGTCAATTCAATTATCTCAGCTTTTAAAAGCCTCGCTGGATAAACGAAAAGTCTGGAATATAAAAATATCATCCCAAGATACGGGCTGTTGAAAATACTCCCAACTGCAATATAGATAATATGGAGAATCCAAATACACGAAAACTTCTTAGAATTAATAAATTAGTGGCTTTATTTGGTTATTAAAAGCGGGTTCTTATTCTAATGTTCCTTATTAATGTTAAGATATTTGTTGGCGACAGATTTGCAGAAAAATGTGTCGCCAAATCTATTGTTACAGTGAGAAAAATGAATAGACATTACAACGTAATGCATTTTTCATATTCGAAACTTTGAAAACTATTTGTTTCCACTGATATTATTTATTGAATACTTTGAACCTCCTGCCGTTTTGTCATTGCATTTAATTGTAAAATATAACTGAATCTCCCAAAATATTTTAGCTGACGTCTATTTTGCTGGCATTGTAAAAGATGGTGTAGCCTTGAGATGATTTCAAAGTAGCAACAAAACGGAAGTCGATTAATTCATGTTGGTTTAAAATGCAAATTAATATCCAAATTGTATGTTTAAAATTATAACATTAAACATAATAATGAACTATAAATATTGTAACGAAAGCCAATTAATATTTATAAGAAAAAATATAGTGATCTAATACGAATTTATATAAAAGATACATGATATTGAAAATATATTCTAATCGATAAATATTATTTTCAATGATTATGCTTTTTTTATTATTTTAAAATATGAAGAATTTTAAGAATAAAAGAAAATGTGTATATGTGTGTGAGTGCACATTCGTTCGTTTATATGCAAACATGCAGTAATTTTTAAGGCGTGATAATTTTAATTATCAAATTTATCATAGTGATATTTTTGGATTACTTTACATATATGCTATGTGCTAGACATAAAATAGCATTTCATACCATTTTTAATTTTTATTAGTGATTTTAATGGTATGAGTTTTTTTAAACGGAATACTTTTTCTGTATATATTAGATTTAAATTATTATAAAAAACCATATTATTTTTAATTGTATATCTTAAAATTATATTTAAAAAATACAGAAAAAGCTGCTATTGGAAAAATAATTTAAATGAATTTTTACTGATAACACAGTCATTTTAATTATGTACGTATTTTAAAAAAATATTTCCCAAAAAGTAAATGTCATCCGGTACATTCATCGTTGGTTTCCAATCAGATTACAACTTGTGAACAAGGTGTGAGGTAAAATATCTGAGTTTCAGTTTGAAAGTTTGTAAATTCGATTCCCACTTCAGGTAGATTTACAGATTAGTTTGGAATCACTTAAAATTGTTAATCCCATTAAATATATGAAAAATGTGATTACATGCAAAAATGTGTTATTGAAGAGGATTAACGAAACACATTGCACATTCCCAATTTTTTTTATTTGGGAAAACAAAAATATCTCCTGTGCACCAAGGAATACCACACAGGGCCCGAAGGTACAACAAATGTACTACAAAACAAATCCAAATAAATCATGAGATGAAAAAAATAATAATAAAAGAAGGCAGAGAGAAAAAATGAGATATATGAAAATGAAAAATGAGTTAGATAACAGCATGGATACATTTTATAAAAAATTCAAAATTCTCTTTCTTAACTAGGTCCACCATAATCGGGGGCCACCTGTTATTTAAATCTTTACAAAACTCGTTCCTTTCTTCTGAAACAGATGGGCATTCAAGAAGAATGTGAGAAGGGCTGTCACTCCCAGAGATGCACATGCACACCCCAATGGGTTTCAATTCTGAAGATTATTTTATTGAAGGTGAAAATATTAACTCCAAGTCGGGCAGTGGTTATCGTTTAGGATTAGGGATTGATACAAGATCCAGTTGAAAATGCTATTATATGATTTATAGTCTATTTATTTTTTCAGTGATACATTATCAACATATTATTTAATTATGTGCTTATCAATGTTAAATAAATAACCAAAATTCAAAGATTTTTTTAAAGAATGTACTTACCCTTATCGAGCTGAATTGCATAATTCCAAGTAAATTGGGAAATAACTGTGGTTAATATATATAGAATCATTATGAATAACCAAGATACACATTTATCCTTTTCAATATAATCCCATCAGCGGATAAAATTTTGCAAAAAATATGTTTCACTGAAAATGTATATTAATTTCATAATCAAGAAAAGTGAATTTTAATTTTGACGAGATCCATGACATGTTTAGAAGTTTTAAAAGTATAAGAAATGAAACAAAAGAATTTGAAATTCAAAAACTGTAATAAATGCGTCATTTTATATCAAGCTAAAGTTTTCTATTTATAAAAAATACTAACTTTTCTTCATGTAAATTTAATCGATTGTACAAAGCATGCCACTTTAAACTATTTAAGTTATTAATTAGAGATAAATTTTTTGAGGAAATATGAAGCAATTTTTAACAAAAGTCAAAATAGCTTTTTTTGTCTTTTGTATCATAATGAAATTGATTGGCTAAATTTGATAGAATGTTTATTTTATTTGAGGCAGTTGCTTCATTTAGAATTATTTGACTGGATTCACTGTCTGGGATCATGCAAGAAACCGCTTCGGATTCACAAAATCTCAGTGAAAGAGTTTTGCTCTTTTTATAATGCAGATAATTAATTAATATGCATATTAATCATTGATAATTACGATTAATTTTTAATAATTAGTTTTTAAGTTTCAAAATATTTAGTCATTAAATATAATTTTCAGACAATAAGTTTGAATATTTAATTATATTAAATAAATATTGTTATTTTTTAATACTACATTTGCATGAATTTACACTTAGTTTGGCCCAGTGGTGGCGGCATGGTGACATAACAACAACTAAAATAGTACAACATCTTACTAATTTAAGTACCAGTATCATAGTGTTCCAGTGGGTGCCATCTCATGTTAATGTGTATGGGAACGAAGTTGCGGATCAGTTAGCCAAGGATGGAAGCCTACAGAATATCATCATTGGAGACTGCTTGTCGTCCTCAGAGCTGACCTCTAGAGTTAGGATGGCTATCAATGCTACTTTTAGGGATACCATTCCTACCCACGAATGGTACACATGCAAACATCCTGGTTCCGCACTAGTGGGTAAACACAAGAGATGCCCCTAGCCCGGTACCTTAAATTTCTTGCATTTAATTTCTACCGTAAAATATACACAATCAACAATAGTGAGATTCAGGGTATTGAACTTTACAGCTCTTATGACCTAATGCATTTAAAACAGGCCCAGAGCAGTGTTGAGAGTAAAACCTCTCACCAATATCTCCATTTATTCAAATAATTCCAAACGGAAAAGAAAGAAGAAGAATATTTAATGGAAATCATATCTCTACCTAAATAAAATCCTGTGAGAAACATGTAATAAAACGTAAAACATTGTAAATAAATAGTGTGGATCTTGTAAACATCTCAATTTTATTTAATCTTAAAAAAATATGGATATATTTCCTTCTTTGTCTTCCGTTGTAAATATTCTAACTGAAATTTGTGTTTATCAAGAATTATTGTCATCAACCTGTGTTTTTTCTACGTAACTCCTTTTGTAAATATTTTAACGGAATTTGTGTGCTTCAAAGAATTATTGTAATCATCCTGTGTATTCTCCTTATATTTTCCTTTGTAAATAATTTTATAGGAATTTTATGTGTACCAAGAATTATTGTCATCATCTAAGTGTCTATTACTAGGATTACTCAATTACTTAGTCCAAAAACACAAGTCATGCAGAGTGCATCCAGTGGGAGCACTTACCTCAATATCTTTGTATTATTCATTATTGTATCTTTATTTCTGATTTTTTTAATCACCATGCGAAGACTATCCAAGAACTCTAATTCGTTAGAAAACGAGGTACATGGCCGGAAGGCTACGGACCTCCCTCAATCCTAGACAAAAAAAAGAGATGCAGCCAAACGGCTCTGACAAGACTGCGAAGTGACCACTTGCTTGCTCAGAGACACGTCTCTGGTACCAAGGTCTACCCTCTCTGTCCCAAATGTCGAATGGTTCAGGCCTCCCCATCTCATAGTTTTCAGTGCATTGGGTGTGAGAGAGGGGATATGGAGTTGAGACCAAAGGTGGTGCTTGAGAGACTGGCTATTTTTGGATTCTTGGGTTGGTGTGATGGTACTGTCACGCCAGTCGGGGATAAGCAACAACAACACTTAGTTTAATTTAGAGGATAGTAAAATGCTTAAAATGTGAAAAAAAATGTAGAAAAATTAATTTATATTTGGCATGTAAAACGCTTGATCATAAGCACACAAAAAATGGGAAAATAAGTCCTATCTTTTAAAACTGTTCTCAGAATCTGGCTTAAACATTAATATGCATATTTTCAGGGAAATTAGTATGGATATTTTTACGAGATAAATGTGAATTTATGAATTAATTTCTTTATTTATTTATTAAATTAAATATTTTAATTGCTTTATAATATTATTTTAATTATCAAAATTTAGAAACTACTAGTCTCATTACTTATGAAAAAAAGTAATTGAATTAATAGTTTAAATCATTTGTTTGATGCATATATTCATAAAATGTACTTATGTTTGATTTATTTTATTAAGATGAAAATTAACAAAAGCAACATTTAAACTTATTCAAAGAAGAGTGATTTATTATTCAGCGAAAATGTGTTATGCCTTTTTAAATAAATATTATTCTTACTAGATTATACAGAATAAAATATAGTTAAAGCAGAAAATATATTTGCGGTTGATTTAGCTAAGCTTTTAATCGTTACAATTGTCTTCTCCTTTCTATTTTAATTGAAATTAAGAGGCTTGCTTTATCTAAGTACATGATTAATTAAAAATGAATATTTTTCTTTAAGAGATTTTCAGGAAGTTTTGTTGATTTAGTTACCTGATTAATCTCATAAAATTAATTATTTATAAATATTTTTTTATTAAAAAATGTCTCTATCTTTGAAATGATTTAAGTAATGAGTTTTATTGAATATCTTTTATTTAAAAAACATTTATAAAACACTTAACATAAAACTTTAAATCTTTTCAAACATTGGAAATTAATTTTGCCATTAGATTTTTTTTGTTTTCTATCATTTTTATGAATCAAGTTTAAATTGAAAACAATTTTCAAACATTCATTTGAATATTAATAGAATTTTTCTACAAATCAATTTTCTCTAATTTTATTTCTCCGTTCAACAAATGATATTAATAAATGAATAATTTTCCTCAAAATACTTTCAAGTTTTTTTTAGGAAAATGTTTATTATATTTTTTTAATAACATTTTTTTATTTTGTAAAATATTGCATTTGTTATTCAAAATGAATTTGATTCATAACTTAAATGTTAATTATTTTTTTGAGTCTATTAAAACTTCTATGAATAAATTCATCAACATTTGAAGTTACTAAAAATAATTTCAAGATTTGCAAGGATTAATTTCATTTTTAAATATATATAACGTTTTAAAAATCGTGACCCTATTACATGTATTTTCAGATGTCTCGTGAAATAAGTCACCATTTTTGAAGATTTTGAATTGCGCAATATAAAATTTATAAGTTCTTGTTTACTAATAAAATATATCAAAATTAATAACGTCTTAAAATATACATTTTTGTTATATTTTATACGCATGTACACAATTGATTGAAATATATATATGTTCTTGAGGCCGTGGTAGCCTAGTGGTTATGGTATTGGCCTTCCATCCGGCAGGGTGGGGTTCGATTCCCAATGCCGCCAAAGACCCACCGGGTACATGCGATATACGTGCTCGTTATATATAAATCTGTGGAATCGAAAGTCCTGTGATCAGTCTTTGAGTAGGTACCATGGGTGTAATGGTTTGGAGAAATTTACTCCCCATTCAGATCAATGCCAAAATTAAGGGATTAGATCCTCTGGTGCTGCCATCTATCGGAGGATTTGAACAGCAAAAGTCGTACTTTTACCTTCATGATGCTCTGATTAAACGAAAGACGGTCCCAATTGACTTAAATTCGCATAGCCAATGCATAGCGAGCTTGGCTGGTCCAAGTGTCATTAGTAACAACAACACAACATATATGATCTTAAAATATATATTTTTCTTAGGAATAATTTCATTCAGAAAAAAATGAAGTAGAGTACTGAAAATTATTCTTACATAAAATCTTATTTAATGAATAAGACTTTGATGTTCTTGATAAATTATAATAAGTATATTTTCATCACTGCTTTTAATGACAAAGAGAATAATTTTTAATTAGTAATTAAAAGATTTACAAATTAGGAATTAAAGCTATCGCATATAATAAAATGTCATAATTTTTTTTAAATTCTAACTACAAATCGTTAAATTATTTCATTATTTGTGATATTCGTTTAGAAATGAAGAACTAATAATCTTAGCACGCTTAGTCTTTTTAAAAGTTCGGGTGTGAAATCTATAATAAATTAGGAAATCTGAATGAACACAATTGTAAAATTTCAAACTCAATGAAACATTTAAGTTGATGTAGGCATCTATTTAAATAAACATTTATTGCCTCGAATTTAGATAATAAAAACTGTAATAATAGAAATTATATGCATGTTATTAAATACGATTTAAGCATGGTATTTCTTTGTATCCTAATTTTATTTAAAAACAATAAATATTTATTGGGAAAACAATATGTTGAAAATTTTCATTTCCATAATTTTAAGTCAGATGATATTGCATAGTTTAGTACCTTATTGTATAAAATATTTTAATTTTAATTAGATCACGACTCTGCTTTAATATATTGAAGCCATGTTGCTGTTGTCGTGTGCCAGACAGGCTGGCAGCATGGTGTGTGCTGCTCCACTTTTCCAACTGAAACCTATTTTGTTGTGGAGTCCAGCTTCCTCAGTACATATATGCCATAGGCACCCATTTATAGGGTAGTCAACGATTCACTGCACATTCATACAAGGAAAGAACAAAGACAGGATAGATAGAGAGAGAAAGTACATCCATACCCGAACCGGGATTCGAACCCACGACCTCCCTATCCGCAGTCAGACTCGCTGACCACTAGACAAGTTGGGTGGCAGTGAAGCCATACGTGTAATATTTAAGCAAAAAAAATAGTATTTACGTTGTGATATTAATAATTGTTGTGCTTTATTAAAATTAGAAAAATTGAGTATTTTACCCCACTCCTCCAGAAGAATTCCCACTTCTTGGCGAATTTGTAATGGTGATAGGCCTCAAACATGTCATTAACTTGTTCTGTTAGTTTCCCAAACATATTTATATTTAGTACAAAACATGTTTTCCAAACATGCTATCAGTTTCCCACGAATTTCCCAAACATGCTCTGTTTCATATCAGGAGAATACGCTGGTCATTGCATTCATATGATTCCTTCCTCCAAAATTAAATCATCCATGTATCATACTATGATATGAAAAGCAATTATCTTCCATTAACATAAAATCATCTCTAACTGCTGCAGCGTAAGGGACTACAATATGTCTGAGGATTTCATCTCTATATCGGTGACCAATCGGAGCTCCATTTTGAATGGTATGGAAATCAGTGTGTTTATCAATTTAGATGGCCGCCCAACTTGTCTTATGGTCAGCGTATCTGACTGCGGATAAGGAGGTCCTGGGTTCGAATCCCGGTTCAGGCATGGATGTACTTTCTCTCTTTATCTATCTTGTCTTTGTCCTTTCATTGAATGAATGAGGTGTGAATGGTTGCCTACCCTATAAACGGGTTCCTATGGCATGTGTCTACTGAGAAAGTCGGACTCCACACCAAAATAGGGTTCAGTTAGAAAAGTGGAGTATCGCACCCCATATTGCAAGCCTGGCTGGCACACGACAACAACAACATCCATTTAGATGCCGGCACAGACCATCACTCCCCACCACCGAATATGACACTTTCGTGCACGAATGCATAATTGTTTATAATATCTAATATCACGTTTTCTTCAGATGAAAGTATGCCTAACATCAAGACGAAGAGTATAATGGGACTTGTCCGAGAAAAGAATTTTGCGTCACTTGTTTCACCTTCTGTTCACGTGACCTCGTACCCATTTCCTAATGGCGTGATAGTACAGTGGGTTATTGGTTAATGAACATAACCCATTCCAAGATTATTTTCGCCATCCTAATTATTCGCTAACCGAGCTTCGATTTACCCTACATTTCTTTATGAAATACATTAATTTGATTCTGAAGACCCTAAAAATGAAATTGAAAAAGGATGTATAATTTCTTAATAAGTTTATTAAAAACAACAGTACATATGTATAGCCAATGCATATTAATTAGTCCTTTTAATTTTTGTTTATGGGACATTAAAGAACATGTCCAATGTCGATTGCTTCGCTCTGTTTTTTGAAAATTTTCCGGCAGTGATAATAGAATGTTGTTGTAAAGATCTCAAACATTACTGATGTCAGCTCGGTTATGTTGTCATTCTTAGATAATTGTTCTGACATCCTCCCACTTCTTTAACGAATGAACTAGGAATGAAATAAAAACCAAAACTAATGTCATACTTTAAATATTCTATTGGATTTTTTTACAGTATTATCAGCCTTACAGCGTGACGGCGGTTTCGGGTACTTGGTAAAAAAAACGTGATATTTGTAACTAAGTTAAAGTATTTTTGAAGAAAAATGACATTTATATTTTGGTGTGTCCGAGCTGTTAGCATTAAATAAAGTACATTATTGTGCGTTGTTGCAAGTTTAAGACTTTGTCCTGATTTTCGGTCCACATTTCCAGTGTCTAAAAAACGGGTCGAGACGCTGGAATTCACATTTTGTTGAACTTCAATGGTTACTGCTACTGCAGATTACATTTGTCTCTCCTCTAACCAGCCAACAGCTCTGCAAGTTCTGATAAAGTTAAACGAATTCTTTGAGACAAAATGCACTCATCGAAACAATGCCAATCATTCTTTTCTGCTTTGTCTTACATCAAGTTGAAAGCCAAATCTCATTCGCGGCCACTAAAGAGTCCTATTCAAGGTCAACGTCATATTTTGCATTTTGTGAAGTTTGAAAATGAGAAAAATTGGCCTTGATGGTCATCTTCCCCAATTTTATACAAAAAATTTCTTTAAATCTTTATTTAAAAAAAAATTTACAATATCCTTTTGAAGAGTGTACTTCCTTAAGAGGGATTCAACCTAGTATGAGAAAATATTAACATAACTGCACCTTTTACTAAAGACTTCTATAAGAAGTTTAGTTTTCTTTTTTTTTTTTTTCAAATGCAGCAGGTGAAAGTGAACACAGCTCTGTCACCGGGAAAGTGGAAATAGAGAAAAATACAAAATAAAGAATAAACAAGAAGACAGAAAATATGCACAGAGTTATGGCCTAATGCCGATAAGAAGTTCTCTAGTCTCCCAATACCGGGAGTAGATGCAATTTTTCTTCAGAGCGGGACGTAGCGGCAGGTGGTCTGCAGTCATCACCTGATGGCCGCTGCAGAGGGGGCAGGCAGGGCTACTGCCAATCTTGAGATTGTAGAGATGTGCATTCAGGCAGTCGTGCATTGTTGTCAGACGGAACGCAGCAACAGCTCTGTGCCTAGGGTAGTCTGGAAGATTACAGATAGCTGTGTGCTCCAGGCTTTATCTTTTATACTTTCTTCTAAGTTGGAGGCATGTGAGTTTTTTACGGCAAGTTTAATATTTGAGGCGGCTTATCTATAGCAAACTGCCTCATAGTAGGTTTGCATGATAGTGCATCCCTATTTGGCCAACCTATCTGCGGCTTCGTTTCCAGGGATGCCACAGTGTGATGGTATCCACTGTCGGACTACTAATTTTCCCTTTTCCTGGAGACTCCAAAAAAAGTGAGCTGCACTGTTGGATAGCAACAGAATCAGGGTCCTGACAGCAGTTAACTATTACAAGGATCTTCTGCTTGAGAGTCAGAAAATATAGCAGCCCGATCAAGTTCAATTTTCTTATGCCAATAATTATATTTATCTAATAATGATTAAAGATCCTCATGTTTAAGGAGATCATGTCTAAACATATTTATATCTATACGACTGCACATATGGATTCCATAAGTATTTTACTTTACTTTCATTGTGTCATTTATTGCTTATAATTATTCTTCGTAATACTGTTAAGTAAATTTATTTACATTCAACGTATAAATTTTGTACTAATTATATAAATTATACTGTTATATGTTATTGACATTTTTAGTAATTCAATGAAAGCCTTGTAATATTGAATCCTTTTTCATAACTATAAAAGTTAAAATGAGTAAAAAAGAACGATTTATAAAATACTTTTTCTTAAGATTTTGAAAAATCCCAAAAACATCTTTCAGAAACTGGTAATAAAATTATTAGTTATCAATGAGAAACAAATTAAATACTTAAAATTATACTGCATAATATTACGTAAAATATGTATACACGAAAAAATTTTTCAATCAGTTAAAGAAAATTATTAGCATGCAAAATGCATATTAAAAATCTTTCGTAAGACAATGTTACATGAGAAAAAAAATATTACTTTTAATAAAGATTTCAATATAGTTTAAATGTCTTTTTTACATATTTTTTGCATATTGCTTAGAGTTTTAAGAATTCGTAAATGAAAAATAAACATGCACAAAAGTTAAGGTGTTTTTCACAAAATCAACAGAATGTATGCAATATTTATGAGAAGAATTTTTTCAATATTCATAATTACGTATTTCTAGAATTATTTCTTTATTGTTGAAAGACATAGTTGTTCAACAATAAAGTAATTATAATTTACATCATTAGCCTAATTTTCATTAATTAAATGAGTTTAAACATGCATTTTGAAAATAAACCATCAAAAGTAATAATTTTAAAGATAAAGTGTAGAACTTTACACCTGACGTTATGTACAAATATATATGATTAGTTTTAGGGTAGGGTAGAGTGGTTCGAAAAGAACCTAGCACTGCAATGAAATGTTTATTGTACTATATTCTAAAAATAAATTCCTTATTTTAAAAAAATCGCTTAAACCAAATTCAGCGGACAATTAACTGGGATGTTTTGCATAATCCAGGGTTACATTAAATGGCGATCACAATGTTTTCCTTCCCACTGGCGGGCACACACTTGGCTGACGAACCCTATGCCACAACAAGACCAGAAACTGCTACTCTTTTGTCGTTACTCAGCGGGCACCTGTGAACCAAGTCACGGAGGCGAGTAGCATTACCCGCGCCATACCACCACAAACCCGTTTATAGTGTGGGCCACATTCATACAACATCACAGAAGAAAGGACAGAGAGTCACAGAGAGAACAGAGAAAAGAAACATCCATGTCCGAACCGGGATTCAAACCCAGGACCAACAGCTCAGGAGTCAGGAACACTAACCACTCAGCCAATCGGTCGGCAAAATCTGCAAAAAAATTTCATATTTACACAGAATATGAAATGAATATGACTATACATTGACAACTTTTACAAGGGGGATCATACAAGACTCCCATTATTATGGTGAGAGATTTCTTAAAGTCATGTTGTCTTGTAAGAAGTCTCACCTTAAGTAACTATTTTAGCCTTTTATTTGGTCAAATACTATTTAATAGATTTGCTTATCCATGACCACTTGTTGATCTATCTGTTCCAAAACTGCGGCTACCTCAACTGATCAAAAACACACCATCTGATCAGCTCATCATATTTTAACGTTACACCCACAAAATAAACTTTTCTGATAAAAAACACACCGTCTGATCAGCTCATAATATCTTATCATTACACCCACAAAATAAACTTTTCTGATCAAAAACACACCGTCTGATCAGCTCATAATATCTTATCATTACACCCACAAAATACACTTTTCTGATCAAAAACACACCATCTGATCAGTTCATTATATTTATCGTTACAAGCACAAAATAAACTTTTATCATACTTCTCGTTATACCAACAAATAATAATTTTATCGTTTTACTCTAAAAGCATTTAAAATTTTCTATAGAGTTTATTATTTTATTATTGCATATTTTATCAATGTTATGTTCTAAATAATATTGATTGTATAAAAACTATTTGTAGAAGTAATATTAAAAAGAGTTTGTGTTAAAAATATTGTCTAATTTTTTTTGAAATAAATAATTTTGATGTTTTTTGCTCTTTTAAAATTATTTTGCTATATTTATAAAAAAAATTATAAGGATAAAAATATTAATATATTTTTTATTCATCTATTCCACATTCTTCCATCCACCAAAACAAATTGTGTCCCATTTTGACGTTTCATTCATTCTTTCATTGCCGTGTGCCAGCCAGGCTGGCAATATGGGGTGCGCTGCTCCACTTTTCCAACTGAACCCTATTTTGGTGTGGAGTCCGACATTCCTCAGTAAACACATGCCATGGGGACCCGTTTATATGGCAGGCAACCATTCACACCTCATTCATACAAGGAAAGGACAAAGACAGGATAGATAGAGAGAGAAAGCACATCCATGACCGAACCGGGATTCGAATCCAGGACCTCCTTAACTGCAGTCAGGCACGCTGACCACTAGATAAGTTGGTCGGCCCTTTTGACGTTAAAAATGTATTATAAATTAGGAATAGGACGAGTTGGCTATTCGTACGTTCCTTTTGCTTCGCGTCAATTTTCTTTTGCTTCACTATACAGAAGTACATGTGTGCTAATTTCTTGTTCATGTACTTTGTCATAGCATTCATAAAGTTTTAGGTGATATTTTTACTATACTTAAAATGATGATTTTGAGTCGTTTTTTAAGGACAACATTTGTTCACATTGAATTCCTTCGCTAACAACTAATATGAAAATGTTCTTCTCTTCTTCTTCTTAGAATTGGGTTTGTATGTCATTGGGCACCTCTGCTTTTATCAGCATTTTGTTCCATTAACTTCAAACCCAATGTTTCCTAGTTCCAGTTGCTCGGGTACCCACTTTATTAATAAAGACCGATAACCCTTTAATGGAGTCTAGGTGTAACTCTCTAGTATGGATGATGCCTGAAGAGGTTAATCTAGGGAGGGGAAGAACCTCGCATTCATAAATGATATGCTCTGCCGTTTCCTCTTGCATATGACATTTCCAACAGATAGGGTCTTGCTGAAACAGTCCCATCTGGTCAGAGAGTCAGTCATACTAGGGATAGCTTCCTGACTTTCACCAGAAGATTGTTTGGAGGTCATTTCTTACTCAAATGAAAGGATTCATTAATGCCCCTTTACAAGACTGCCTGTGAGTTCCCTTGTCTTTTTCAGCAATGTCTACTACAGAGGCATCACCTGGAAATGCAGAAAGGATTGTTATATCTTGTGTCTTTTCAGCCAAAAGATAACAATTAATAATCTCAGGTAATATAAGTCCACCCAGAATTGCCTGAGTTACTGGGCAAGGCAAATTACTCTAGAAGTTTGCCAGGCAACTAGAGGCTCCGTTAAGACACCAATACCGCGGTGCCAATTAGCCTTAGGCACGGATCGCATAACACCAGGGTTTACGGGAGCTGGTTCGCGGCCTCTGATTCTATATTCAAGGCTATCCTGTCATTCCTACAGGAAGTTCGGTGATCCACCACCTACCGATGCGCCTGGTAGCTGCTCAGGCCCCAGGATATGAAAATGTTGCTTCTTCTTAGTGCAAATTTGCATATGATAAATTTATGATATTTGATTTTGTAATATTGAACATCCAGTGTCCCCACTAGAAATCAGAACCATGGTGTCATGGACCTCATGCAGGCTAGTAATCTGCCACAGCCTTCAAGAACCCTTATTCTTCATCGTTGTGTTTCTACGTTCCTTTCCTCTGCTTCTCAGAGTGGGATGTGACACTTTGCTCAATAACGGGGATGGCGAACTAATGGCACGCGTGTCACAAGTGGCACGTTTGAAAATTTTGATGGCACACACAAACAAAATTATTTTTTATAAGTTATTTTTTTGAAAGAAATAGTTTAAAATTATTAATCTACCCTTAATTTATGATATAAATTTGTAGTACTGAATACCTATCTTAGTATGTTAACTGGAACCGTCAAATTATAAATTTTATTATTATGAAAATATCTCAGGAATTCTCTCGAAGTATATAAAGATGCGCATTAGATAAAAAAAATTCTGCGTGTCCAGTTTCACCTTCTAATGCTATAGCATGTTGTTGCCGTCGCAGCGCTCGAATCAGACGACAGACTTAGACATTTTTAGTAACCATCGTCTTTGAAACTTTAGTGACTTGTTAAAAAATATAACCGTTTATTGTAAATAGATATAGTGCTATTTTTAGGTACATTTTTTTACATATTATTTTAAATTTTATATCCTGCATTCGTTTATAAGAACATATTACGTCTCGACTGAATTTTTAACATGTAACAACCTTAAGGTATTAAAAGTTACTAAACTTATAATTTATGTTGCTTATTTTTGAACAATAAAATATTTTAATATTATGAGAAATTATTTTATCTTTAAATCAGTATAAAATATAGAAATAATTAGTAAAATTACCTTGAATTAATATATTATTTAATATTTTCTTGTGTTGGTAATATTTTTAGTACTTTAATATGTAACTAAATATGTTCTTGCAAACGAATGCAGAATAAATTATTTGTTTTATAACAATATTAAAATATATATTTTTAGAATTATTTATTGGATAAAATAAATAAAATTGCCAGAAGATGAAATTCTAACTACATGGAATTCGATTCCTTACACGTTTAATTATTCAAAAATATTGGCAAAAGCAATTTTATAAATATTTTTATCGACGTGGGAATGTGAATCTGTATTTTCAGAATTAAATTTTATAAAAAATAAATATAGGAATAGAATGACGCATGAGAGTCGAGCTCTGCATGCGTACACTGTTGAAATTAACTACATATGAACCAGATATTATATCGTTATATCATCTTGTGTACAGCAATAAAAATCACATTAAAAACAATTGTTTTTAATGTGAATTTTTTTCTAGAATATTGCTTTTTGTAAAACATTGATTAATAATAAAGTTGCTTAAATAAGAATTCCTTTTATTTATTTAATTAATTAAACTTACGTATAGTTTCACCACTCTAAATTTCGAAGGAAATTTTATTTTGGCACGTTACCTAGTTAAAAAAATTTTTTTAAGTCTTTGTGGCACGGACATCAAAAAAGGTTCGCCATCCCTGCTCTATAGTAATTATTTCAAGTCTGGATGGGTATTACCAGTCTTTTAATTTATAAAAACAATTTAGAATCACTGTGTACGTATACATATGATGCCATTATAAATATAAAATTATATCCTTAAGTTTGAACAATAGTTCATAAATTGCCACAAAAAATTTTAAAATATAAAAAAATAAATATGATATTTAAACACGAAAGTAATTATTCCTTTTTAAAAAACTCATTTCTTCATCTATAAATTAAACAATTGTCCATGAACCAAAAATTGTTTTGATAAGTCATAATTTTTTTAATAGATTATATGATCAGATCGAATTATTATTTTACCAACCAAGTCAAATTTTTTTATGAATTCTTTATTTAATGATCCATTCTAGAAAGCAATAATGTTCTAAGTAATTCTTCGATTCGGCTCATTTCCTGTGAACACCAAAGTGATTATTTCCTTAATTGCTGTTCAATCTTCCCGTAATCTAAGTATGATAGTTCTTCAATGAAGTTTTCTTTTTTATTCCCTAACTTGTGATATCTCTACAGATAATCCTGATCATTACAAATGTTTTATTTTAAAATCTTAAATGCTAATTAAAAACTAATTAAATTAATTTTTACAATTACAATTTTTTTCACATATTTGTTTTACATATCTTCCAAAATTGCAAATTACTTGTTTTAATTTCTTTTTATCACAGAATTTTTATATATTTGAAAGTTTTATTTCAGTTGCCAAAATTATAAGCTATAAAGCCAAAACCATAATGTTTTTCAACACGCCATTTTTAATTGATAGTTTATTTGGAAATTAACACTACAGACTAAAACTAAATAGATTTATTCATTTTTTTACATTTTCTTTTTACATGGTTCGTTATGAAAAACATAAAATATTTTTCTTCTAATAGTATTACTAGAGTTTCCCCTATTCAAAATTATACAATTTTTATAAGTCCATCATATTTTACCATTTCTTTGAAAAATAATTATATAAAGGGAAATTAAACACACTGATTTTAAAATATTGCCTATGTCAAACTATTTCACTTAGCCGAAACCACATGAATTACCGAAACCATATGAAATTTCGGTAATTTTTTGAAATGTTACATTACTTTTTTGAAAAAAAAAAGAAATATTATATATATATATATATATATATATATATATATATATATATATATATATATATATATATATATATATATATATATATATATATATATATATATATATATATATATATATATATATATATATATATATATATATATATATATATATATATAATATAATATATATATATATATATATATTATATATATATATATATATATATATATATATATATATATATATATATATATATATATATATATATATATATATTAAATTATATATTTGAATAAAATGATAAAGAATGGTTTATTTAACTGATAAAATTTGTGGGCCATAGTGTACATTTTAATGCTGATAAAATATTGATTTTACTTCTTCACAGGAAATTAAAATTATCTGAAGAAATTCTTTCTAGATAAAAGCTACTTATTTATAGTCCCACACTATATAAAAGAACGTCCTATAAAATAAGGCAAAATAATTTCATTTCTTCGCTTCCTAAATAATGAATTGTTACCATGGTGATTCAGTACAATAATGTAAATTGTTTTTAATTTTATTATTGTTCTTTCATATTTCACTTTACTAAAAATTTTCTTATTCTACTGATCAATAATCAACTGGTACAATTCCTTTCTCCATTTAAACTTTATAATTCACTTTGATATTCACTTTTTAATAGCTTACATAGTTGAAATATTTTTTTTTATTTTCTGGAAGAAAATAAGTAATTATTTCTTTGCCAATATACTTTCTTTTAAATTAACTGAAATTCGAAATTTCTGTTGAACTTTATGAAATGGATTAAAAAAGAAACAAGAAAGCTTAAGGCAATCTAAGCTTAAATAAAAATAAGTAAAATCTAAAATTTATTAATGGGGTTCAAAATAATCCTTGATTATAATTATAAATTAATTAAAATTGTTATTAAAATGATAATCATATTTATAAAATAATAGGAGAATAATAATAGAATAATTAATTTTAAATGCACTTTACGTCTCTAAAATTTGCAAAGATATTTCTGGTTAAAATATAAAAATAAATATTAAAGATTAATTTTGTAAATGATAAATAAAAAAGCTGGTAAATATGCAGTATTTAAATTATATCCTTTGATAGGCAATTAATTCTACATCTAGAAAAACAATAGTTTTTATAATTATTTTAATTATGTAGCTTTTTATCATTATAAGAATACCTACTCTATGATATTTCAGCAAATAGTTTTGTAAATAAAGTTTTAAATTCATCTGATTTTAACGAACATTAAAGTATAACAAGCAAAATATTTTTTTTTAATTTTCCTTTATTAGATGTTTCAACTAGTTTCAATGTATTAAATATTTAATACTTTATGAAGATAATTTCTCTTTCTATGGTTAAACATTTTAAAGAGAGCCTCGTACACACATGTTCGTAAATTAAGAATAATGCCCGAAACGGCAGCAAAAAGTGCAGACGCAAAATAAACAAGATTGTTTCATGAATTCAATGCATTAAGCAAATGCGAAAGAACAAAAATTGTTCTGCGTATGATATCAGGCAAACACAAACCACGATCATAGTTCCTTAGAGCACATACTCAACATGTTTCCCGTACAAAAATTAAATATTTTGTTGTTGGAATGATTTGTTGTTGTGTTGTTGTTGTTACTAATGACACTTGAAGAAGCCAAGCTCGCTTTGCCTTGTCTATGCGAATTTATGTCAATTGGGAGCGTCTTTCCTTTTAATCAGAGCACCAGAAGGTGAAAGTATGACTTTTGCTCAACACACATACCATAGGGACCCGTTTATAGGGTAGGCAACCATTCACACATCATTCATACAAGGAAAGGACAAAGACAGGATAGATAGAGAGACATAGACATAGACATACGCAATGGAACACCTGGTCTGTACCTTAGGTTATCAGGTATAGCTCCATCACGTAATACATCTGGTGTGAGAGAATTGTCACGAAATTTGGTAACAAAATTGAATTTCAATAGGTCTCTAATATTTGAAATTAATAATTTGACAGAAAAATAACATCAACAACAAAACATTTACAAAATTTTCACTATGGGCGATGACATGAGTTAAATATTGCTATAAAATTGTGAAGATAGATTATCCTAACACTCCAAGTAACTCTGGTAAAGATACAAATTAATTATCTTTATGATGGTCATAGTAGACGATATAAGTAGTTTATAACACAAATATGCAAGCAATATAATTAAGTTTAAGTAGAAGAGTATAAAAAGAGCAAATAATTGGGACAGAGAGAGATTTTCAATAAGTACTAGTAACTCTCTCATGCTTTAACTGGGTCCTTTATTGTAACATTGCATTTTTTGCAATACCAAAGGACTACATTGTCTACACGCAGATAGTTAAGATTACATATAATTACATCCATGCCCGAGCCAAGATTTGAATCCAGGACCTCCTTATCCGCAGTCAGGCAAGCTGACCTCTAGATAAGTTGGTCGGCTGAATGATTTGTTAATGCATTGTTTATTTCTCATACTAAGAAACTAAACACATGCGTTGTATAGAAGTCTATACAACATAGCTGCGTGCTGAGGATCCCACTATCGATATCGAGCTTCAGTTTAGTATGCACCAGCAAAGTACCCTGTACATATCCCAAGAAGGACTCTACCAGTTTAGATGGGACTTGCTGGAAAGAAGAAAAGAAAGTGACACCGCTGGGGGCCCCGCCGCTGCAACGGAGCGAAGCTCCAAAGCGCAACAACTTCACACGCTAGTGGAGGGTACCCGTCAGCTGCCTCTAGCTGTCCCCATTGGACTAGTTTATTGTGTGAGCAAAAAAAATAATAACATTACTAGACAGTACAAGTACAATGTGTGTGAGTTTAAAGTATTGGTAAGATCAAGTTAGGACAAAGACAAAATTTACAGACAATCATTAAAACAAAACAAACAGAACAATTAAAAGGTATGTGACAGAGTATGGATGCAAACAAATGGGAATAGCAAAGAGGGAAATTAGACAATATTTACAGAAATTCAACAAAAGGGTTATAAAAATATTTAAAATAGCTTAAGCACAAAGAGGCAAGGGTTTTAGGGAATCATCCACTGGGGGAATCTAGTAAATAACATCAATACAAAATTTACAAATTCTGGTAGTTCGTTGTTAATAGGTACTTTAGCTTTTGGCACTAGAGAAGGGTCAGGTATCAAAGCATCACTAACAATGGAGAAGATAGGTATCAATTGTTGTCTAAATAGAAACTAAATTAATTAATAATGCTCTTTAGAGCATTAGGAAGTGGAGGTATTTAGAAATTGGAGCAGCGTTATAAGACATGACATGTAGATGGCTTAGGTTGTACAGTATTAAAACTATTTAAGCGCAGTTCATGATAATTATGGCTATACATACGGATACTCAGCGAGAATCGCACAACGAAGGTCCGATGGATATCTAGGAGATTGTTATCGGAATTCTATTCATCAGCAAGCATGTCCCATGCTCTATCAGATTCAAAAACAGTGAGAATGCTCGACATTCCATACAGGTGGCATTCTCAGATTGAAGAAACGTTGACGACGCTCGAACGATGAGCGTTGTCATTCATAAACTCAAATTCAGCTCTCACGACACTCCTAAACATGTTGTTCTAAAAGGATTTCCCGGTATATTTAGCCTGTCAGGGTTTCGATCTAAACATAAAGATCTTTTTTATTTTATTTTTTTATATATATATACTACGCCCGATTTTGGTTTTTCAACCATCAGTCTCTGTCGGGCAGCCCAATACAATCTTGAGGTGAATGAAAAGTCATCTTCCGCAGAATTTCTATCTGCGACGTCCGAAAGTCCAGGGCAAGTGAAAAGGTGGTCACCAGTCATGTCCTCTAGTCCACAAAAAGGGCAGAGAGATCTGTTTTGTAGCCTATTGTAATTCCTTGTCAAACAAACACTTTTGCATCACTGTAACATTGGCGTACAATGATGTTGTCTTGATGGTACTGAGCACTTGACCTTCTGCATATGAACGTCCCACGTGAATCGGACTGCAAGCTGAACCTCGACCGTCGGTCAACGTAACACAAAACAGCGTGAAGGCGTCCACATTGCATGGCTTCTACTCAAATCTAACCGATGCAAGCGATCAATCCAATTGCACGAAGATGATACAAATGAAAACAAAATTGGAAAAAGAAATGAGTATTTTTCTCTTGCTCACAGTAGGATATGCATTTGAAGAAAATTACAGTCAGAAATAAATATGAATTTCTGTTGAAAGTGAAATATGATAAAAGAATGAAATATCAAATTATTACTAAAAGCGGAATTTTTATAGATGATTGAATGAATTTGCTTTGAGAACTTACTATCCACTCAAAATACTTCTTGATTAGAAAGATGGACTCTCATAAAATTAATGATAAAACCCATCACTAACAGACAGAACAGCATTCAAATCAAGGTATTTTCTCTGGAAAGTGTCAATGAAGTATGCGTTGATGAAATCCATTATGACTACTATAGAGAACTTTTGAAAATCAACGTAGGTCAAATGCAGTTTGAAGGCTCACAATAAGTTTTTGATAGGATCATTATCTCAGAAAAAGAAACTCCTGTACTCCATTCCATCCATTGTTAATTAATATTGCAATTCAAAATTTTCACTCTGGCTACAGAAAGTTGTGACTGGTTCACTGGGTTACAGAAAGATTTTTTAAGTTTCATCCCTTGCTCATTACCTATAAAAATTCACCCAAAAAGTAAGATGCGATGGCTATTTACATGCTTTACAACAAAACTTTGGTCATTATTTGGATGACTACTAAGCAGTGCCAAATATGCTATTGGTTTTTATGACTTTTAAATATAATTAGCAGATAAATTATCAATATTTACTATGAAACAAATTGTACTTTATTATTTAAACCTAGCTCAGTTTATAATAAACTTAGTTTTCATAAATTATTTTCAGTCAGTATGATATTTATTGTTTTTTGTCTTGCAAAGTGATACAATGCCATACCGTTGAGTGAATATAATAAGTTGTAATCCACAACTACCATCAGCAGATGTTGCATTTTAGATCATTTTTATACTTTACATTTGATTAAGTTAAGGAATAGCTTTAAGGTTAATATTAGATAATCATAAATCTGACAAGAACTTTTTCAGATATCAAGCTTTGTCAGAAAACGATCACAGATGAAGATGGCATTCTAGAGATAATAATTTCCTTATGTTATCACAAAATCTGGACTGGCAATCACAAACAATTAGTCTTCAGACACAAAATCTTAAATTATGCTATCAAATAATTAATTATCCATCCTATATACAACTGATAATCGCACAAACTATTGACATTGACATGATGTACAGCAATGTAAAAATTTGTATAAAAAAAGTATTTCTTCAATGTTTAGCAAAGTCCTTATAAAAGCAATCATCGTTAAATATTAATCAGTTTCAGTCTATTTATAGGACTTGCTTAAATTGAATCATTTTACAGTTTAATGTAAGTAAATTATAATCCATTGTTAACTATAACCATACTTAAAAATAAAGTTGTATCCAGAAAAGTATTTTGTCATATGCTTGAAATTTGATTATGTAGAAAAATTATGTTATTATTATAAATAAGTGTTGAATCTTTCCTGCTATTGGGAATTAATTTTTTGGTTATGCAACCTTAAGAAAAATTATCGTTAAATAATGTTCAACATATGTTGTATATTTCAAGGTATCCTTCGATTATTAATTCTTTAAATCTTTAAATGATAAATAAATATTGTATTTTGTCAAACAATTTTTTAATCTTAGATTGGCCATTTGCAAAAAAAAAATATTTAACATGAAACTAAGCATTTATTTTAAATCCAATTAAAATTGGAGATTCATAAGCATAAAAGTAAAGATATAAGTTATATATAACCAGAATAAGTTATATTCAAAAAAATCCCTATGAGAATTGCAATGCAGTAACACTTTTGAAGTTATTATGTTGTTTGAAATAGTATATATGGGACAATGCTAATGCAGTCCAAGAATATTTGTCAGAACCCAAAAAATATGTATGTGTACCGTGGCAATAATTGTATGACAAAAATTCCGGAACAAAAGAATGATTTTTTACCAAAGTTTTTCAAGAATGATGGCATGGTTTGCTATAACAAATTTCTACAGCTTCTCTAACTCAAATTCAAAGAATATAATCCTTATTTCTGTAATATTATGAAAGATATTGAGACACGAAGATTATTTAAGGAGTATTATGTAACAAAAAGTACTAAAAAAACCATTAGATTATATGAAATTTAGAAACTGAAGTAGTATTTTATATCCTGAAATAGAGATAAATATTGGAACTACTATTTAAAGAAAGTTTCAAACTTGAAAGCAAATACACTTTGATATTTTAAGTTTGTTTGAGCAGCTCTATTTTGCTGTAAAATAACCCTTTACTTGAATACTATGAAAGGTAATATAAGTGTTGGAGCAATGCATCGGACGTGCTACTCTCTTAATTCTTAAATTTCTCAAAATTCTAGCACTGCTCTCTATCTCTCTCTCTCTCTCTCTCTAATCGAGAATTGATAAAAATTATTCTCCGGAGGACACCCATCTATCTAAGCGAGAGGAAGCTTGAAGCGGTGGCTATGGACAGCACAAACACAAGGCCTAATTCAGAAGTGGAAAATAAAATTGATTGTAAAACCAAAGTATGCATACTGGAAATTTCAACTAAAAATGTCTATTTGCCACTATAATATTGTAACAAAGCAGCATGTTAAATGCTCTTGTTGTTGTTGTTGCTTATCCCCGACTGGCGTGACAGTACCATCACACCAGCCCCATGAATCCAAAAATAGTCAGTCTCTCAAGCATCACCTCCGGTCTCAACTCCATGTCCCCTCTCTCACACCCAATGCACTGAAAAATATGAGATGGGGAGAATTGTTACTAATGACACTCTGACATGCCAAGCTCGCTATGCCTTGGCTATGCGAATTTAAGTCAATTGGGAGCGTCTATCGTTTTAAACAGAGCACCATGAAGGTGAAAGTATGACTTTGCTCTACACACATGCCATAGGTACACGTTTATAGGGTAATCAACCATTCACACCTCATTCATTCAAGGAAAGGACAAAGACACGATAGATAGGGAGAGAAAGTACATCCATGCCCGAACCGGGATTCGATCCCAGGACCTCCTTATCCGCAGTCAAGCACGCTGTCCACTAGACAAGTTGGGGGGCTGTTAAAATGCTTTTAAATGGTAATGCTCCTAAAATATCCTGAGCTTATTCTTAAAACACTGTAAATTTATTGCATGGATCAAAAATGTTTGTTCTTTTACATTAATCTGATTTTTTTCTTTTTTGGGTTAATATTCAAAATTAGAAAATATGAGACCTTTTTCCATGCAATTTTTATTCCTATAGTTTGTTTTACCTATTTTAGTATAATATTGTAAAAATAAATTCTCGAAATTTATATAATGATAAATTTTTATTGTAATTTAAAATTCATTGTTTAAAAATTTTAAATTAACTAATTATTTTAACAGAGTTATTATAAATCATACTTATCTATACGTGAATAAAGAAATTTTATTTAATATAAATATGTTTAAAAACAAATACTCTAAAACTGAAAACAAAACGCAAAAAGTAATTATTTAATTATATTTGGATTGGGAAATGTAAATTAAGAGATCAAAATAAAAATAAATTATGGAGATGTATCCTTTTCTCACAAATGGTCAAATAATACAAGCATGTTCATGTTCATATTATTTTATTGGGGCACAATAATAAATTATACAGCAATTGGCATATGCGTTTATGTTCATATACCCCACATGACAATACTGTCACGTTACATAAGACTGAAAAGAAATTTATAAACAACAGTAAGAAAATTATTCTGAATTTTATGAGGCTGTAATAGATATGGATCTCTCTGAAAAATAAATGCAGTTTTCAAATACATAATTTTTCAATCTTTCTTGGAAGATGGAAATCACTAACGAACGAAATTTTAATAAGTAATTATTACGTTCAGTTTTTTTTACCGCTACAAGAATTTGTTTTTTTTTATACATTGTGGAGTTTAAATTATTTTATTTCAATACAAAATATAAGTTTTAATTTACCTTTTTGTACCTGAAATGACAAGTTTGTATAACCATAAATTTTTTAACTGTGAAAAAGTAGTATCGGCCCTAATTTTTTTTATCCCAATAAATGCACTTGGAAAAATATCTTGTCTCTATATTAATTCAACCCATAAAAATAACAATTCTGAATATATTCCGTAAAATTTATGAACAAAAATTATAGCATAAAAAAACAAAAATATTCTCAATCTGTATATTTATTCTTTTAATTTCATTTGCTTCTTAGCGATTTATATGTGAATATATATATATATATATATATATATATATATATATATATATATATATATATATATATATATATATATATATATATATATATATATATATATATATATATATATATATATATATCTGTGTGTGTGTGTTTATTTAAAAAGCTTTTCAAAAATCTTATTATTGGAAATTATAAAGAAATATTTCAGTTATTATTGTATAAATACTTGATCTCTTAAAATGAATGTGATAAATATACATAAGATCTCTCTATTAAATGAATAACTGAAAGTGAAAACAATATATTTGCTACCTTAATTTTAGAAATGGGTCCTATTGTTTGATGACATTTATATTAATTATTTTATGTTTTGAAGCTCAAGAGTTTATCGATGACATCGAATCAAAATTAATTCATCTTTATAAAATACTCTAATGATATGATAAAAAATAAAATTTTCAATTGCTATAGTTTATCATAATGATCAAATATTTTTTGAATTGAGATGTTTTTCTTCAAAGTAAATATCAGTTAAGTATATTCTGAATAAAATTAATAAGCATTAATAAGTCGAATATTTTACCTTTGAAGTATGAATAAAAATATGCATAAATATTTTTTTCTCGTTTTTAAATAATCTGTCTTTTGCTTGTGCTTTTATAACTTATATATATTATTTTATATATTTTTTTATAATATTAAAGAGATGTGTGTGTGTCTACAAATTATTAATCAATTATTTTAGCGAATTCTGACTAAGCGACAGGTCAAAAATTTATTTGGATTTTTCAAAATTTCAATTAAGTAAATGAATTTGTTAGTTTATCTTAATTGTTTTTAAATTATATTAAAAGAAATAGTAACACTCATAGATTTATATAAAAATTTGAAATTTTTAAATTCTATGTACACCAATTTTATCATCATCCAAATAAGTTAGAATTTGTTAGATTTGAAGTAATGAATGAAATACGTGTTCTTTTCATTTAAGGAAAAGAAAATGTTTTTCATTTAAATAATGACGAAATATTTTACCAAAACGAACATATATGATTGATCTATATACTTTCATCAATTTTTTGTTGTCTCTAGTATCACTCTCTCTCTAATATTATTTATTCAGTTATTCAGTTTAATTGGAACTTATTGCATAAGAGTTGTTCTGGTTGGTAAGCAATGTCTTTCACTTGCATTTATCAATAAGCGATGTGCCAGATTCACGATCAAATGCAAGTTAATCGCTCACATTCTGATAAATTAACCCACTACGAAACCTGAAAAGATGAATCCCGAAAGGTGTTGACGATCCAGTTACGCACTCATTCATTTAAATCTCTCATCTTTTCTTGTTTGATTATTAGCGTTACTCCCGTTATATTTTCCTGTAAGCATTTCACGTACATTTAAATAACATCAGATACAGAAAATTATACAATCTTTATTCTGATAAAAATATTGTCAGTATATAATTTGTACGTAAAGGAAATAAAGTATAATTTTAAACAATATACTTTTTTAAAAGTTTTTCATGGTAGCTGTTTCTTCAATATCTTTTTTAATTTGTAATTAATATGTATACCACTGTGTTCATAAATATTTAATACATTAAAATATATCATTAATTTGAAATCATAAATTCTCTCCATTCTTCATTTATATTATATTTTAAATGTGTTTCATTAAACTAGATATGCAAATATTAAAAAAATAAAATAAATTTAATGATTAACTTCTATAGAGTTTAAAATGAAAAGATTATTTGATGATGTAATTTTATTTAAATTTATGTTATCAGTTAAACATGGCGTGAGCGCGAACAAAATCAGCTGTAAATAAAACTTTTATGGTTGAAATTTCTTAATAACAGCGAAAGAAGCATCTGTATTTAAAAATAATATAATAGTTTTCTTCTTATTTCATATAATCCTTGAAATACACATACACACGTATATATATATATATATATATATATATGCCGACCAACGTGTCTAATGGTCAGCGTGCCTGCCTGAGGATAACGAGGTGCTGGGTTTGAATCCCGGTTCGGGAAGGGATGTACTTTCTGTCTGTATCTATTCTATCTTTGTCCTTTCCTTGTATGAATGAGGTGTGAATGGTTGCCTACCCTATAATTGGATCCCTATAGCATGTGTATGCTGAGGAAGTCGGACTCCACATCAAGATAGGGTTCAGTTGGAAAAATAATCCCATGTTGCCACTCTAGCTGGCACACGACAATGAATGAATATATATATATATATATATATATATATATATATATATATATATATATATATATATATATATATATATATATATATATATATATATATATACATATATATATATATATATTACTAAGAGTATATAAAGAGATTTTAAATGAATTTTGTGAATACAATGAAAACAACTTTTTTTGTGCATACATGCATAAAAATATTTAATAATTCCTTAAAATAATTTGATGCAGTTACAAAAATCACTTCAAAATAGATAGATAAATATTTCAAAATGGTATCAAATATGAATTTATTTTTTCTTTGATTACTTTCATGAATATGACGCCTAAACCAAGAAAAAAATTAAAAGCAACATAAACCCGGAAAAAATTGGTTTCCTTAACATTTTGGAAATGATGCATTTGTTCATAACTAGACACCTGCCACTGAAAGCTATGCTCTGATAAATTCAACGTCCACTCAAGTAGAATAGGAAATAAAATTTAAAATATTCAGCATGTTTATATTATTAGTTTATACCATTTATCAATATGAGAGTTGGTGCTTTTAGGACCTTGCGGCAAAAAACCCAACCAACCAATATGAGCGCAATAATGTGTAACCGAATGCTTTTCAAAATTGAAGATTGATTATTTTACTTAGAAATCTTGCTGGAATGGTAAATGTAACTATTGATTATATATGCTTTGACATACATATGGCTAAATATTTTGAGTTTGAAAATTGGCAATAATATATATATATATATATATATATATATATATATATATATATATATATATATATATATATATATATATATATATATATATATATATATATATATATATATATATATATATATATATATATATATATATATATATATAAACTTTCCAGAAAATATCTGCGTATAAACGCTCAGTAAACATTCTACAGAGAATAAATCTACATTTTAGTGTCAGTATCAACTTTATTTTTATACAAAGCTTTACTTCACAACAATTTCTCAACGCTCAATGATAACTCTCCTTGTTTCTTAACATTCATTGTTGCTGTTGTCGTGTGCCAGCCAGGATAGCTATATGGGGGACGCTGCTCCACTTTTCCAACTGAACCATTTTTTGGTGTGGAGTCCGACTTCCTCAGTACACACATGCCATAGTAACCCGTTTCTAGGTTAGGCAACCATTCACACCTCATTCATACAAGGAAAGGACAAAGACAGAATAGATAGAAAGAAAAAGTACATCCATGCCCGAACCGTGATTCAAACCCAGGACCTCCCTATCAGCAGTCGGACACGTTGACCTGTAGACAAGTTCGGTGGCAACAATCATTGCTTAAAAGTATTTATAATAAGAATAAAAAAATATGCAAAAGTTAACAGAAAATTTTTCGTACAAGTACAAATTTCAAAGATATTTGCAAATTAATATTTTAACCTCCTTGTAGGAAATGAAAAATTGTCTGTATTTATTTTTTACTAATTATTCATTTTAACTCTGATGGCAATACAATTAATAGAATAAACAAGCATTGTTTTGTTGATATGATACATTAGTATTAGCAAACAAGAATACTTAAAATGGATTCTAAAGGAAAAGAGGTTGTTTCGGAGGAAAAGAAAATCATCTGATGAGAAATGTATGAAGGTAAATCTTTTCGAGCAATTGGAAAGCTAGTTGGAAGAACTCATTCTTCCATTTAAAGAGTAATCAATAGTTACAAGTCATCGAAATCTGTTATCTTAAAGCCTCGAAGTAAACGACCATCTTAAGCTGACTTTACGAGAAAAGATATGCATCCTGAAGTTCTTTCTTTTAAATCTAAAGATTACTCCATCTAAAATAGCACTATTATCCCTTATATTAATAAAATTGATATTAGAAAATAGTTTAAAAAATATCTTCATGGAGGTGCTATAAGAAAAATTCTGACTATCACGCCAGTGTAGTTTGTAGAAAGTACGTATTTAAACTGCCAATAATGAAAAAACACTTTAATTATGCCAGTAAGTATGTAATAAACCTGAGTTTTTTGATAAAGTAGTAATCTTTGATAAAAGCAAGTTTTGTATCTTTGGCGTCAAAGGACGTAAGCTGGTGAGGAGGAAACAAGGTACGACTTTTGAGAAGCAAGATTTTGTGACTACATTTAAACATGGTGGAGGTAGCGTAATGATTTGGAGGTGCATGACAGCAGGTGTATTTGATCTATCAAATTTAAAAGACTCCACATTAGATCACATGGAATATCTAAATAAATTAAAACAATAATTTGAAGCAGAGTGAACATAATTTGAACCTTATAGATGATTTTTGTTTTCAAAAAGACAATGATCCAAAACCCACTCTCAACAAAGTAAAGCTCTGGCTGTATTATAGTAAGAAATATCTCTTGCATACTTATCCGCAATCACCAGGCTTAAGCCCCATGGAACATTTATGGCACTTGTAATGTAACATTCGGCTACATAACATAATATCGAAAGATATGCTAAAATAGAGTACTTATGCCAGGATGGAATAATATTTCATCAACAGAAATCACCAAGCTAATTCACTCTATACTTAAGATTGGAAGAGGTTCTTAGAAATAAATTTTTTCCAACCAGTTAAATTGACAGTTAATAGAGGCTATTTTTTTAAAGACTTTCTCATCTGTATGAAAACTTTTTCTGACTGCTCTTTATATAATTATTATTATTATTATCACTTCTAAACAACGTGTGTTATGTTTCTGAAATTGTTACTGATATTTAGGGGATTGAAGCATTATATAAAAATAGAATTAATGTTGACACAATAATGAAATTTTAATCTCTGTAGAATGCTTACAGTGTGTTTGTACGCACACTTTTTCTGACAAGAATATATATAAATATATATATATATATATATATATATATATATATATATATATATATATATATATATATATATATATATATATATATATATATATATATATATATATATATATATATATATATATATATATATATATATATATATATATATATATATATATATATATATATATATATATATATATATATATATATATATATATATATATATATATATTATACATATATATATATAATTTTATATATATAATATATATATATTTATATATATATATATATATATATATATATAATATGTATGCATATACATACATACATATTTCTATGTATACACATTTATAATTTATTTGTAATGATCTATTTTATAACAATCCGCCGTAAAGCCAGATAACGAGTGAAGTTGTCAGACTTTCATCACACGTATGTAAGAAGAACAGACAGCCAGACGGGTTATGTAATGCCTAACACTGAATTTATATTAGCTCTCCTTTTAATATTTTAATTATTTAGATTTAATAAATTGTTTGTTTAAATTACTTGATCATTCAACCTCCTTAATGATCTGATGATATATCCATCATATTACTCCTTCGCAACCCAGATAACTGCTCGGTCTTTAGGAGCGAATTAATTGCTATTAAGGAGGGATTAAACCACAATTCTCCACTCCACAGACTCTAGCGTCATTTGGATTTTTATAGATAGCCGCTGCCCAATCAACATCTACAGGACTGAAAGTGTGTAAATGACTTTGTAAGCATCCAAATATTCAATATGCTTAAAATTCCCTCAAAGCGCAGGGAGGTCCACCTCCAGTGGATCCCCTCCCACGTCAACATTCCTGGAAAAGAAGCTGCGGATACCTTAGCAAAAAGAGGCTGCTCTGCGACGGCCACTACTGATTATGACCTCACTTTTGAAGAGATTTCCTCCGTGGCAAAATATAGAGACCGGAAAGTCTGGCTTTCTCCTCCAGCCCATCCCTGGTACAGTAGGTCAAAACCAGGAGGAACATTGCCTTCTGAGGCTGACAGACAGGACCAAACGGCTATCTCAAGACTTTTCAGTGGGCACCTGAAATGCACGTCCTTTGAATCCGGCCGTAAAGTCTTTCCAACGTGTCCCAAGTGCCATCTGCTTCCGGCTTCCTCGCATCATAATCTCGATTGCTTGGGGCTCAATTTAGAGGATGTTCGCAACAGCCCTCTCCTGGTGCTTGACTTTGCTGGGGTGCATGGGATCATGGATTTGATCTAGCTGCTGCTAGATCCTGAAGGATTGGACACAACACAACAACAACTTCTTAAGTGGTGACCATGGACGTTGAATTTTAAAAGCAAAATATTTCGCATTGATTTATGAAATCTTCTACAGAAGAAGCAATGTTGCCCTTCTTTTTCGGCCTCCTCAAACCAGGGAGAGAGCGCTCTGCTCTGCACTCTTCATGAGGGGATATTTAATTGCTGTGCTTTCAAGACTCTTATCTTAATTGTTGTCTGCTATTCAATTTTTTCTCTTCTTTTCAAAAAGAGAGAAAGTGCTTTTTGGAACTTAGAAAAAGAATCGTCTGATATTCTGTTTTTCTTCACTCTGAGTTGACATGGCTAACGAAGCTGAAACAGCGCGTGTCTCGATCTAAGTTCCCCCTTTCTGGAAGTCTGAACCCGAACTTTGGTTTCCTCAGAATCTTTATTCGTGAATTCAGGTACCACGAACGATGACGCCGCCCAACTTTTCTAGTGGTCAGGGTGCATGACTGCGGATAAGGAGGTCCTGGGTTCGATTCCCGGTTCGGGCATGGCTGTACTTTCTCTCTCTATCTATCCTGTCTTTGTCCTTTCCTTGTATGAATGAGGTGTGAATGGTTGCCTACCCTCTAAACGGTTCCCTATGGCATGTGTACAGAGCAAAGTCGGACTTTCACCTTCATGGTGCTCCTGATTAAAACGAAAGACGCTCCCAATTGACTTAAATTCGCATAGCCAAAGGCATAGCGAGCTTGGCTTGTCCAAGTGTCATAATTAACAACAACAATATATTTTTATATGATATGTAATACAAATAACACATAATTTCTTTAAAGTGAATGCACTTATGAATTAAGTCTTTGTATATTTGTTTCAGGCAAATATTATTTTAAGAACTTTTAGATATTGACAAAAAAACAATTAAAACTAGATTGAAGAATTCGACTTTTCTTTGTTGTTTCAGATGATCAAAATCTTCACATCAGAAAAAAGGAGTAATATTCCTGAAAAGCTGAAGCCTAATTTCATCAAAAAATGAACAGAACTCAGCGAATTCAATTTAGAGCTTCACTTTTCACAGACAACAAATAGAAATTCGGTGAATAAAGTGAAGAAAAGCGAACGTTTTTAAAGAAAGAGACACATCAAAATAATGTTTTTGTACACCACTACGAGACATATTTATTGGCAAAATCAAAAACATTCACGTAAAAATGCTGGGTAAGAAAAAAGGAAACCATCTAAAAAACTCACGTGAATATTCTATTACAGTATACATCGATAAACAAAAAATTTTTTATCCGAAGAATCTACTTAGTGAATGAAACGATAATACTTACGATATATATAATAAATAAAGAAACAATTCATAAATTAGTTTACAAATATTTCCCATATAATTATAATCATCAAATCATTCTGTATCTATGAAAATTTATTACTTGTCCCAAATAATAAAAAATTAGTTTTGTAGGTTTTTTACAGTATATATTTTATAGTATATAGTGTAAATATTTTGTGTATAAAATTTATTTACACATTTATGCATTTCATAATTTTTAATTCATTACGTAGTGTCATAATATTATTTAAGTATTATAATTTTTTACGTGTATATGCGTTGTTTTGACACATACAATATATATTGTGCAAGTCAAAACATAGTATTATATTCAATGTATCCAATATTACTGTATAATACAGAGACAGATTCAGATTAAATTAAATAATGATGGTTTTAGTGATCTATTAGATAATATAGCTATCGTAAAATATTTACTTATTAAAAGAATATGTTTAACAATTACGCAGTTAGAAGGAAAAAATATTAACATGAAAGTTTTTATTAACAAGAATTCCAATTCATTGAAAATATTTTTCAATTAGCAGAAAAGTATTGAATAAAAATTTTCAGGTACAGAAATAGGAAGGAGAACGCACAGTTTCGATTATTAGAAAAATTTAAATTTCAAATAAAAATATTTTGATTTGAAAGTTTTTAAATAAATCAATTTTAAATAATTAAAAGTTTTTTTTTAAACTTTATTTAGCTTTTAATGCTAAATAAAGTAAAAAAAGTACTATTTTAGGAACACAGTTTTTATGGACCTTAGCTTCTAATAGAAAATATATCCCGACATTTTTGAGAAAAAGTCATTTAGATAAACAGCACTCTTTCTTTCTGTGTACCTTTTCTTCACAATATTAAAGATTTGATTTATATTGTGTCCCAAATGCCCTTTTGCATTTGAAACTGGATCTATTTATTAAACATCAGCTTCATTCCTTCATACATTGTCGTGTGCCAGCTAGACTGGCAACATGGGGTGCGCTGCTAAACTTTTCCAACTGAACCATATTTGGTGTGGAGTCCGACTTCCTCAGTACACACATGCCATAGGAATCCGTTTATAGGGTAGGCAACCATTTATACAAAGAAAGGACAAAGGCAGGATAGATAGAGAGAGAAAGTACATCCATGCCCGAACCGGGATTCGAACCCAGGACTACCCCTATCCACAATTAGGCACGCTGACCACTAGACAATTTGGGCGGCATATAAAAATATACTAACGCAAATACGTGCTTTGATTGCTCATTTTTTAATTGCGAATTTTTATTGTATGAAAAGCGGTTAAATTCAGTCAGTCGATTCGTAACTTTGAATGACCATCAAGTGATGATACTGACATCTGAGCTGGGATGTTCCTCTATAAAGCTCATCGAACCAATGGAAGAGCATCTCAGCCAGGCGCAAGATTTTATGTGCTCCAGCCACCATTAGTGAAATTTACGGAAATTCGATTGGGTCAGGTAAAGAAATATGTTGTCGTTGTTTTCCAATGACAATTGGACAAGCCAAGCTCGCTATGCCTTTGGCTGTGTGAATTAAGTTAATAGGGAGCGTCTTTCGTTTGTATCAGAGCACCACGAAAGTGAAAGTACGACTTTGCTCTACACACATGCCATAGGTACCCATTTTATAGTGTAGGCAACCATTCACACCTCACTCATACAAGGAAAGGACAAAGACAGGATAGAGAGAGAAAGTACATCCATGCCCGAACAGGGATTCGAACTCAGGACTTCCTTATCCGCAGTCAAGTACGCTGACCACTAGACAAGTTGGTTGGCGATCTATATTGTACACAATATATATGTCCCTACACACACACATATTTTCGTGTTTATATGTGTGTGTGTGTATAGTTAATGATTTAACCTAGCACTTTAATGAATATAAAAAAATTAATCCGAAAAGAAAAAAGTTTTGAAATTAAAATGAAAAATCACCATTTTTATTGCAAATTAAGATGGCGTAGAACATTTCAATTTTTACACCTTAAATTCAAAATGAATTGTATACAGTGGGTTTGAAAATAAAATACAAACAAGAATAAAAATTTTAGTGTTTTGAAATTAATTTTTATTTTTCTTAATCTCTATAATGGTAAAAGAGCTTTTATCTCCATCTACTTAAATACTAAATAAAAAATATTATCTTTAATTGTAATTCATCAACACAAGCATATTTATTTATTCATAAAAATTTAAATATAACATACGCGTTTCGCATATCCATCTTTATACATTTTGCTAGTGACTCATATTTTGATTATGTTTTACATTGCATTACTTTATATCATTCAAATAAATTTTAAAAAATTTAAAAGAAATGTGGTACAGTCTAAGAAATTATATAAACATTTTTGCTAAAAATAAATATAGAAGAACAATTACTAGAAAATAAAAATTTTAAATTGAGACGTATATATTAATTCTAGTCGCACTTTATTTGCATGACTTTACTTCGAAAACATAAAAATACGTTTCCTTGAAGTCTAATAAATTCCAAGAAAAAAAATTTCATATCATATCTATACATTATTATTTCTTTCACATTAATACAAATAAAAAAATTTTTCTAACTTCTATTTTAAACATGAAATTTGTTGGAGAAATAGTCGTAGTTATAAAAATGAGTTCAGTTTTTTTAAAAGAAAAATATTTTAAGTTTCATCGTCAGCTTTTTTATCCTTCATATTTTTTCATTAAAAAGATAAGTTAGAGTCGTAAAATTTCAATGAAAAAAGAAAATATCAACAAATATAATATTGTTTTGATATTTCTTAGGAAAGATTTCAGTATTAAAAAAAAATAATAAGAATGTTCTGTACTAAAAACGGAAAAAGAAGAATTTATTTTTATAAAGAAGTATTTTTTAAAAGTATTTATTTATAAATATGTAATCGGTATACAACAATTATTGGAAGAGAATTACTCTATATTATACAAAATTATTAATTAAAATTATAAATGTTATTACGTATAACTACAAACATTACTTGTTGAGCTTTATCTTATCATTCTTTTAAAAGTATGCTTTTTTTAAATATGTGTATTACATTTCATGTTTGTGTGCATATAAATTGTTTTTAGGAATAATTATTTTGGTATTAATTGTATATTTCACACACACACGCACGCACGCACGCACACACACACACACACACACACACACACACACACACACACACACACACACACACACACACACACACACACACTATATATATATATATATATATATATATATATATATATATATATATATATATATATATATATATATATATATATTAAATTAAAATTTGTATATAAATTAGAATTTCTTCATTTATAGTTATTCCGAAATTTCATAAATCTCCTCAAAATTCAGATATATTACTTGTGGAGCTAAATGTAATATGAATAAACCTAGTATTGTTTATTCTAAGTATCTTAACAATATACAAGAAAATATTGTTAGATCAGCAACTACTTCTGGATTATTAGTAATAATAGATCTGTTTTAGATTTTTTACCAATTAATAGTATATATTGCATTAGTTTATTTGATTTTAAAGATCCATTCAATTGATACATTAAACGATACATTATATCTCTCTATTTTTAGGATTATAAAAATGTATTAAATGTTGATTTTGAATACTGGAATCACTTGGTTAAATATTTATAATAATTTTATAATTTCATCATTTATAATAATTTTATTTTAATATTATTTTTTTAAATTAATATTTTTACATTTAATGTTTATTTTTTTACATTTATAATAATTTTATCTATGATGGTGAAAATACGTTTATTAAAAATTGTAGTATTCCCCATGGATTTAAAATTTCCTGATTCTACATTATTTTGAAATTTTTTTATTTAGTTTTATTCTTTGGCTTCTAGATATATTTTGATGATTTTATTATTTTCAATAACTTAAATTTTGAAGATGCTTATAATTTATGCACCGCAATAAAATTTCGCTGTCTAAAACAAATTTATTTAATATTTTGAAGATGTTTGTAAATATAGTGTTTGCACAAGAAAAATGCTTTTACTTGTCTAAATCCCTTCTTTGTTTATTAATTGAAAAAAAAGAAAAGAATTAATTCAGACAGACAGTAAAATAGATGCAAACAGAATAATTTTTAAGTGTTAGGGAAAAGTTCCTTTAGGGAAATCAAAGAGAAAGTTTGAGTACTCTAACATTCTGTAGCTAGACTTAAAATCAGATTAATGAAACAATAAGATTTGAACGGTTCAATGATTTCGTCACTTCGTTTTATTCCTTTCTCACTTGACGACTTTGATTGGATGGATTTTTAAATTATTATGTTTTTTGAGAAGTAATTCTGCGAAAAAACGATATTATCTAACAGTCCATTTAATTTACAATTTGTCTCCTTATTCCACATAAACCATATAGTTTTACTAATGGTTGAGTCTTAAATATCCAGTAAAAAGTTTTGGGGAATATTTAATCATTTTATCAGTCTACTTGCGTGGAAAATTTTGCATTACGGTTATGGCTAATGAGTTCCTAACGGAAAGAGATTGCAGTTCAATTTTCTCAAATGTTTTTGATAAAATGCTATAACTAGTGGCTGATTAACTTTTGTTGTTGTTGTTGTTGTTTTGTTACTAATGACACTTGGACATGCCAAGCTCAATATGCCTTGGCTATGCGAGTTTAAGTCAACTGGGAGAGTATTTTGTTTTTAATCAGAGCACCATGAAGGTGAAAGTACAACTTTGCTCTACACACATGCCATAGAGACCCGTTTATAGGGTAGGCAACCATTCACACCTCATTCAATCAAGGAAAGGACAGAGACAGGATAGAGAGAGAAAGTATATCCATGCCCGAACCATGATTCGAACCCAGGACCATCCTTATCCGCAGTCAGGCACGCTAACCACTAGACAAGTTGGGCGGCTGATTAATTTTTGAAAAATATTGGTAAATACAAATTATGATTGCTTTCAGAAAGGCAATTTGTAAACTAAAAATGGGCAAAAAGGAATTAATGATGTAGGTTTTATACTTTATGAAAAAATTTATGTATTTAATAGTGGCAATATAGTCTTTGGTGATGTATGTTATTCAAAATAATCTAATCATGAGAAGGAATATTTACTTTAACTGATATCACATTTTTTATTCACGTACAAAAATTTCCAATTCCCAAAAATTGACCAATCATGTCACAAACTTCTAGTACTTTTACATCTGTTATTCTACAAATTTGTACAAATATTTCACTACAAATTCTTAGAAGTAAATTTTTATAGAAGACATTAATTCTTCAAATGTCATGAATGTATAGTGTATAGTTCCAAAAGGATTCGGTTATTCCCTTTTCATCAACCAAATTTCTACCTCTTGAACAATAAATTCTTCAATAAACTTGGTTATTCATCAATTATATTTGTCAACTGCAAGTTAAAATCATGCGCACAAAGAAAAAAATTTAAAAACCGCAGAGTTAAACAAGGTTGAAAAAAATAATAAAATTTTATTATACACAATACTAAATGCATGCAAATATTGGTAAGCGATTTTTAAAAACCATAATTTACGTTGTATAATTTCAGAAAAAAGGAGAATAATATCATACGCAAATCTTAATAACCTGAGCACTGAAATTTTAAAATTTTATTATTAATTTAATTATAGTTGTTAAATGAGCAAAACTTTAATGACACAAGTCAATTATTAATTTCATTGCTAATTGTATTCTTAATGACTTTAGTAATCTTACCAAGAGTTAGTACATGTTCTTATTTGAAACTATGTTTCATTATCAAAATTGACAAAAAGTTTATCTGGATAGTAAAACTTATAACATTCAATCATGAAAAATTCTATAAAACTAAAAATTTACTCATCTTTTAAATACGAATATTTTAATTATAAATGTGAAAAATTTGTAATGTCATTTTCGAAAGAATACATTGAAAATGGTAAATATAAAGCGCATTTTTATCATGAGTAACAAACGTTGTGTAATAAATGAGATAAGATTTTTTTCGCATTGTATTCTTATAAGCGAAAACATGCTGCAATTATTTTCGGAAAACAAAATGGTTTTTTTAAGGAAAAGAGGGAAAAATTAATTTTAAAGATATTCAAAACTTTTTGATTTATAAAAGTGTGTAGTTTAAACTTTGTTTTTATAAAAAAATTTTCTAGAGTATATTTTGGGGAAAATACTTTAGCACGCCGAGAAAAATTAATTTTCATACATGATATATCCTGCGTATTTTATGAATGATATAAACTTTATTTATGATATCTCTTCTTCCTTTCAAATAATGAAACACTGCTTATTTATTTTGAAATAATTATAAATTATGATTTTGTTATCTTAAAATATTAATTTCTATATAATTCATTTTATTTTATAACAAATTCCTATTTATGTCTTCCAAAAATGTTTTTACTCTTAATTTTATTGTAAATTTAAGTATGTCTAACTTAATATCAAAACTTTTATATCAAGTTAATGATTCTTTTTAATATATTATTGTATTAAATTAAGTTTTTGAAGAGATACAAATTGCCATTATTTTTTTATTTATATTTTTATAATTAATTTTCTGCAATTAATTTTAATAACAGCAAATTAGAGGTGAACTTTTAATTATGAAGAATTATATACACATATATATCCATATACATATATATATATATGTATATGGATATATATATATATATATATATGTATATGGATATATATATATATATATATATGTATATGGATATATATATATATATATATATATATATATATATATATATATATATATATATATATATATATATATATATATATATATATATATATATATATATGTATTTATATACATATATATATATTTTATATATATATATATATATATATATATATATATATATATATATATATATATATATATATATATATATATATATATATATATATATATATATGTATTTATATACATATATATATATATATTTTATATATATATATATATATATATATATATATATATATATATATATATATATATATATATATATATATATATATATATACATATGTATATATATATAGTTCTAAGTTCTATTGTGTTTTGATAATATAATTGTAAATATATATTACTTTTCTTTATTTGACTTTATATACAGCTGGAAGCATTGTTTTGAGTACAATTTAATTCTTACTTGAATATATGATATGTTAAGCGATTTGTTATTACGTAAACATTTCATTACAATTTTAATTTTGTATAAGTTTTTATTCCATGTTTAATTAAGCTTTTGATCTTGATTTATTCAATTTATAAATCAAGTTATCATAACATAATATCTTGTTAAATGTTTATGTTAAAATATTATATGAGGTACAATATATTAAATGCATAAAAATCAAAACGCTATTAATAAAAACAATCCTTGCAAAATCGTTACTGTCTTTTGTCAAGAAAATGCACAGTTAAAACACACAGGTATTCACAGTTGCTTCACTTCCCATTAAATAGCGCAGTGTAGTGTGTGCTCCTCTAGTATTAGAAATGAAATCAGAATCAGTGAGATGCAATTATTGTCTTGGCGCCTAAATGATGAAACAGGAGGAATTCATCATCGTCTTTCGCCAGAATATACTGTGAGCACTGTATAAACTGAAGCGCTTATAAATTCAAAACTTTAATGCTCCTGGAACAAATCATCTTTTTGAGTTATAACGTCCATTCCAATTATTCCTAACTGGTGAGGGATTTGCTTTAAAGATTTGCGCGTAAATAATTTCCATATAGCCTAAATATTTCTTCTTCTTCTTCTTCGAGTTGCGTATGTATGTCATTGGGCAAATCTGCTTTTATCAGCATTTTGTACTATTAACTCCAAACCCAATGTTTCCTAGTTCCAGTTGCTCGGGTCACCCACTTTATTAATAAAGTCCGACAACCCTTTAATGGAGTCTAGGTGTAACTCTCTAATATGGATGAGCCTAAAGAAGTTAATCTAGGGAGGGCAAGAGCCTCGCATTCGTAAAGGATATTCTTGGTCGTTTCCTCTTGCGTAAGACATTTCCTGCAGACAGGGTGTTGCTGAAACAGTCCCATTTTATGGAAGTGTTTTCTGAAATAGTAGTGCCCATGTATAAAGCATACGTTTAAACGTATCTTCTGCCTAGAGCATCTTAGAATTTCAGCAGTAACCATCGCTGATGATCCACAGATCATACTTTCAGGGTGGGTTTCAGCAGGAGTGTTGAGCCAAGCTTCATACATCTTCCATTATTCCCATCTAAGAACATTGGTTTTTGCGGTCTTCAAATTGATCCCACAAAAAGGTTCTGCACAAATGGGAAAGATCTTTACTCTTGTGACTTTCATATTTTTGGTGACTTTTAATCATTCGGGAACCATGACTTCACTTAGTGGGTGTTAAATGTTACAGACCCATTTACGAAATTACTTCATTTAGTGGAAAAGCTGTAAGGTTACAGATCTATTTATGAGCTACCGTTTTCAATATAATTAAAACTGATCACCTTTTCTTTGAATAAAGTAAATATACTAACGACAATACTTTAATAATACAAAATTGCTCGTCTCTCTGCAACGAATATTCAGTTTTCACATCGGTGACCTTCCCTGATATTTTCTTCCATAGAATGATTAGTTAATGTTTATACAACAATTAATCATCATAATGTTAATGAGGGCAAATTTTTATCAGAAAATTTTTAATATATTTCTTTTTAAATTAAGTTATTTGGGAGAAAAGATATAACAATTCATACTTTGTAATTTTCTATTATGACTTCTACAGTTCATTTTTATTCTGATTTATGTACAAAATCAATGAATCATTATTATTTACAAAAATTATTTTAAAGCTTAAGTGAAAAGTATGTGTAATTTGGCCTATTCTCACTTATTCATCTGAAACGTGGACATAGACAGTGAAGAACACAGAAATCATCTCCATTTTCGAAAGAAAAACTTTAAGAAGCATCTTTGGTGGAATAAAATGTGAGAATACATAGCAAAGAAGAACTCATTCTGAGCTCTATAAACTATATAAAGAACCAGATATTGTTAAATTTATCTCAATACAGAGATTAAAATGGGGAGGACATTTGAGCCGGATGAACGAAAATCGGGTGACAAAAAAATTTTTTTGGTTCGGCCCATTGGCACCAGAAGAAGAGGACGACTGAAACTCCGATGGCGTGACTGCCTTGAAAACGACCTAAAAACACTAAAAGTGACAATCTGAATGACTATGTCCAAAAATAGGGGGTCCTTGTATGCACTTCTGAAGAAGGCAAAGGCCCACCCTGGGCTGTCAGGCCAATGAAGAAGAATAAGAAGAAAATTATGTCAAATGACTTTGAAGAGCATCGAATAAAACTGAGAAAAAATTAAAAATTCTTTATGAAAATTTATTTCTATAGCACTTAAAATTCTTCTAACTTTGCAATCTTCCTGCACTTTATATCCCTGTTTGATGGATGCTTCGATAAAAACGTATTTGCTATCATGAGTGCCCCAATTTACAATATGATTTTGTTCTAATAGTTTTGAAATTTTTCTCTTTTTTTGAGAGGACGGAAAGAGTTGATACCGAAGATAAATGTGGCCAAAGAGAGAGAAGAGCTTTTATAGTTTTTTTTCTCTGCTAAAGAACAATATTTGCTATTGAAAATTCTGCTCCCATCTACTAAATAATTCTTAACGGAATTCTAAAAGGCATTTCTACTTTTTTCTCTCTCTGAACAAATATATTCTAAAATAAAACATGGAATAAATATTTATTTTACGATAACAAATAACAAGAATTTCTCGCATGAATATTTAAAATTCTGCCATTTTGTTGTACAAGACAATTCCAGAAAAAGAAAGTTTTTCTGTTTTAGTATTTTTAAAAACGTATTATGCCATCCATGTGTTTGTGTGTATGTTTTTACCTGAACTAAAATGTTTAGTGGCTTCGGTATCTGCTTTTTTATAAATTAATTTATTAATTATTGTGTATATTTGATATTTTATACAAATTTCTTTTTCACATTAATAGAACTTTTCATTATTCATTTTTGCAATATATTAAATGTAACAATTATTGTATTATGGAAATATTACTTTATTTAACTTTAAGAGGAAAATTTTTCTGATAAATATAGAAATGAATGCAAACATTAAATTCTTAAATTTATTTGTAAAATTATTCATTCATTCATTGTCGTGTGTCAGCTAGGCTGGCAATATGGGGTGCGCTGCTCCATTTTTCCAACTGAATCCTATTTTGATGTAGAGTCCGACTTCCTCAGTACACTAATGCCATAGAAACCCGTTTATAGGGTAGGCAACCATTCACACCTCATTCATACAAGGAAAAAATGAAGACAGGATAGATAGAGAGAGAAAGTACATCCATGCCCTAACCGGGATTCGAACCCAGGACCTCCTTGTCCGCAGTCTGGTACGCTGACCACTAGACAAGTTGGTCGGCATAAGAAGTCGTATCTATGTTAATCACAAACGGAGACAGCCAATTGCATGATTATATTGTTAGCATATCAAATATTTTTGTGGATATATTTGCTGCTGACTTTTCGATTTCAAATTTTCATCATAAATTATAACATATACTGATTGAGAGTCGTCGGCTTGTTCCCTACTTCAAAATCACGAAGACTTCATGCGGTTATTACAATCTAACTGTTAGAGCCCAACTCAAGGTTACGTACAGGGAAGAATACTGGTCAGTACAGTACAGGAAGAACAACGACAACGCATACTGATTGTAGGGGTGTGCTGGAATTCGTTAACCCCTTAAATATTGTGGCTATATTTTTGTGTAATAAACTGAATTTTAAAAAATCTAACTTCTTTTTCAGGGAAAATAATGTTTGCTACGCATTTTATACATTCTTTTATAAATTGGAGACAAGTAAATGGCTCTGATTTTTTGTATAAGTGTTAGCTTTTCAAATGTTATTATAATTTTGGTAGGTGTCTTTTTTTAAAAAAAATTTGTTCAGATGATAGCCCTTGTTTTTAGTTCTGTATTTCAATTGTTTTATATGACAAATATGAGATAAACATCATATCTTTTGACATGCATTTGACTGTAATGTAGTTTCAAATCGTTCTCGCTTAAAGCTGGCACAAAGTCATTACAAATTAAGCAAAATGATTTACTATTCTCTTGAGTAAAAAAAGTATTTCCCCGTCCATTATTCCATAAAACTCTTTTCTTCATTTGCAGCTTTTCTATTTTGAAGTTCGGCTTGTTTGTGATAATGGCATCTAAAAGTAATTATCTATTCTAATTGTACAGGCAAATAGTCATAATGAATAAGAATTATTTATACCATTTTAAGGAACTTGATAATAGAGTTATAAGGAATCAAAATACAAAGCAAATATACTGCAAACGAATATTGTAATTCGTATTAAATTTGTGTACACATTTAAAACTTTTAAAAGTTCAATGAAAAAAAAGATATTGGCAGTTAACACTTGATTATTTTTAAATACATAAAATAGAATGGATATATACACACAAATTCAAAATGTATTCTCGTATGTTATAAAATATACCACATGGAATAGTTTTTAGAGGTTTTTAAATATTTTACAAGCTGTGAACTTTTGCGAAAATGTGAATTTTAAAAGTGTAGATAGAAATATATAAGAATAGGAGCGTTGAAGAAAAAGTAAATACAGACTCTTTTTTCACCAAAGGCTACTGAATAGTGGGATAGTAAAACAAATAAAATATTTTAAACCTTATTAGTGGTTTTAATACATCATGTCATACTTTAAGATTTAACAAACCAACATTTAATGTTAGTGAAAATGTGCATATTTAAATATTTTAATAATTTGTGTGTTTCGGCAGAGATGTGCTTTAAAGTTTTTGTCCTTCCCTTTAAACACAAACCTTGATTAAACCATATTTCTACTTTTAACTTATATTTGATACATAGATGGCAGCACAGCTTAATACTTTTCAAACATTTATTGCACTTCACTATTTCCAAATTCAATAACTATTCTCTTCTCAATTAATCCTCAAATTTATAAAGTTGTTACAGATCTATATTAACTATACCGACAATAGATGGCGTTACTGTCCAATACAAAATATTCTATATTCAATTGAATTAGAAGAGAAGATAGAGGACTGAGGAATGGAAGCCGAATCATCCGGATCATAAATTACTTTGTTTATAATTTGTACTGTACAGGTACTATGTAACCTTATTATTTATTAATTATTAAATATTTTCTTTGTAACTGTTTTTTAATCATGTGTAATGTCGTAATAAATATAATGTTTTTTTTTTGCCTAATTCTAACTTCCATTTTCTTACGTCCCCTACAATGACGTCCAACGTGGGGACCTTCCCACTGTTTTCTATTTAATTGTTTTCAGTTTTAGCTATTTTAATTTGTTAGTTATAATTCCACATCGGAATTTCTCTGATTATGTGTTCATCCGGAATGCATTCCATTTTTTAATTTTCCTGAGTCGTTCTTTTTCATCCAGAAACGGAACAGATGTATTTCATATCGGAATTTCGCCGAGCTATATCTTTTTCATCCAGAAAACAGGTAAGTTTATTTTGTTCTAACAAATTTCATTATCATCCTGATAATATTGGCATGTTGTAATAATAGCATGTTTTGTATTAAAACTAATCCAAAAAACATAACTTTTGTTTTTGTATTACAAGTTCCGTTATTAGTCGTTATAACTTCTGTTTTGATTAAATTTTGTTCAGACGTGCGCATGAATGTTGTAAGTTTGTCTACTAATACTGTATGTATTTGATGCACATTTTTCTGCACTTACATGTATAGTGAAATTTAATCTTTTGAAATGTAGAATGTGCTCAGTAAAATTCTTGAATTTAAACTGTTTATATTGTAAAACAGAAGTGACTCTGAACGCTCTTCTATATTGTTCGTGGAAGGATAAAATCGAAAGAAATCGATTGATTTTTTTTACTGTTTTAAATTAGAGTAAGCTTTTGATATTGCATATTTAAATTAAAAACTAATTATCTTTGTATATTTTTGTTGAAAGAATTCAGTTAGAATAATTTCTTTGTATAATAAGAGTAAATGTTCTGTCTAGACAAAAATATGGAAGTCGAAGTAATGGCTCCATGAATGTTGGTTTTGATGAAAATAAGTAAATATTTTATTTGTTTATTTTTAAATCACAGTGTTTTATATTCGGAAGAAAATTTACATTTTTTCTATCTATGAGGAATCTATTAAATTTTAAAACGAAAACAAAACAAAATATAAAAATAATATTTCTGTTCTGTAATGATATAATTTTGTTTTTACTCTTGATATCTTAAAAATTTTTTTTATTTCTTTTGAAAGAAAATAATACTAGAATAAGAATTTACTAGAATACTAGAATTAGAATTTTGTATTTTATGACATTGCTAAAATAAGATTTTAGAAATAAATGTTTTGTATTCATTTGTTTATTTTGAATTTTGTCTATGAGTATATTATAGTTTGAAATTAATAATTTTGTTTTCACTTAGAAGAAATTGTGTATTATTTGTTTAATTATTATGGAAGGAATTTATTAATTGAATAGTAATTGAAGTTGTTAGAAGAAATTGCTTATCATTCATATTTCTTCCTTTCTTTTTTTTTAAAAAAAGAAATAACTTTGGATATTATCATAACTTTTGGTCTTTAATTTAGTTTGAATTATAATTTCAACATATCTTTACTAGTTTTCTGTATTGTTTCTAGTCTTAGAATGTGATAAATGTGAAAAATATTTTCAAATTATATTATTGTTGAAAAGTTATTAAAAAAACATGTGTTTGATTAATTTAACAATTAGTATTTATTTAATGTTGCTTAATAAGTGTTTAACAAAACTTGTTTAATTGATTAATTTATTTTAAATAATAAGTTATAAAATAAGAACTTTTGAGATCAAGAATAGCCTTCCTTTACCGTGCCCGAAAAGAAGATTTAAGGAACTTAGCCGACGAGCTTGGTTTGGTAGTGGAAGATAATTTTAAAATAGTCCAGTTAACAGATCTCATTAGCAAAGCTCATAATTATGATAAAACTATGATCAAAAGTATGCTTCAAGCAATTACCGAAGAGCGAATTGCTAAAGAAACCGCAGCTTTAAGAGAATCCGAAATAGCTGATGCGAAGGAAAAATTTGAGAAACAACAAAAATATGAACTGGAGAAACTCCAGCTTCAAATTGAATCTCAGCGATTGGCGAGCATAGATCCTCTATCGTCAACTGGTCCCTCGGTAGCACACCAGAAGCTTGATTTTAGTAAGTTCAGCACTCTTTTACCAAAATTCGATCCGAAAAAAGAAGAATTAGGTACATTCTTCACAGTTTTCGAAAGACAAGTTATAAATTTATGAAATTACCTGAATCTTCATGGATCCCTTACTTATTAGGCACCCTGCCATCTGACATTGCAGCTCTCATCGTTCGAGAATCTGAAGAAACACAAGAATATGCGAAAGTAAAGGAACTACTTCTGAAAAAATTTAAATTGTCTGGCGATCGATTCACAGACAACTATTCGCTCAACACAAAAAAGACCCAGAAAACATGGAGAAACTTTTTCTTTGATCTGTCTAGCTATTTTGATGGCTGGCTTGAAGAACTTAAGGTTCAGGATTTCGAAAAGTTAAAACAACTTATTATTGCAGACCAAATCAAGAAGAAAGTTTCCCCTGATGTTAAAGAACATTTTATCTATATTAGGTCTGAATTTATTTCTCCGGTTGATCTTGTTGAAAAATTAGATGCTTACAAAAATGTCCGGTATGGTGTAAAGAAATCTCTCCTTCCAGTACATCAAAAGAAGCAGTTTCCCCTTAAAAACTTTATCAAGAAAGAAAACCTCGACATGAAAGAAATGAGAATCTTAAGAGTCAAGCGAAGTTGTATGCTATGGATGTGGCAGTTCAGGAATTATTAAACCAAAATGCCCTACCTGTAAAGGAAAGGAAAAGAAAACTTCTGGTACTTTAAGCAGCGTTATTCTTCAATCGGCTTCTAGTGCACCAGCACAGATGGCAACATTAAGAGTAACTATCAATGGAGTCATGGGTACCGCTTGCGCAGACACTGCTGCAACCCACTCAATCGCAGGAGAAACACTTTACCACATCCTGCAGAAACGAGGTGCAATCTTTGCCTCCAGTACACTACTAATGTCTTTAGCAGACGGTAGTAAAATAAAAAGAGAAGTTCACACAAGAAAGGTAAAAATTCGTCTTGGAGGCCGTACGTTGCCTTTGAACCTTGTTGCCATCCTTGAGGCAAAAGGAAACTACACCTTGTTGGGAATGGATTTTCTGAATTTGGCTGAGATTCTATTAAATTTGAAACGGAAGAGTTGGTTTTTCAATGATCAACCTAAACGACACTTTTCTTTTGAAGGGCCGATGCCAGTTCTTGGTGGATCACTACAAACAAATGCTTCCCAAACGGTTGCATCGCTAACCGTGAATGAAAAAGGTAGTATTGTTGAAGATGAAACATCCCATTTGACTCCCTCCCGGGAAAAGAAATTAAAGAATCATCCTCATCATTTGCGTGAAGATGAAGGTATTCATCTGACTGCTGAACAAAGAATTGAATTAAATAAACTCTTATCCAAGCATGAAACTATCCTCAGTTCAGGGGAGAAGCAATCCCATTTATTGAACATTTCATTGATACGCAGAACCATTCTCCGGTTTCTATTCCTCCGTATCGAGTGTCTCCAGCTAGGAAAGAAATCGTGCGAAATGAAATTGATATACTTTTAATGAAGGAATTATAAAGCCCCCTGTGAATCTCCGTACGCAGCGCATGTTGTGTTCACCCCTAAGCCAAATGCTGCTTATAGATTCTGTGTGGATTACAGAGAATTGAATGTCATCACGAAGACAGACTATTACCCTCTTCCACTCATAGATGATTCACTTCAAGAAGCTATACAAACTCGTTGACCATCGACCTTATAGCTGATTATCACCAGGTAAATGTGGCTGCTATGGATAGAGACAAAACTACATTTATTTGTCCTTTCGGGACATATCGTTTCATACGAATGTCATTTGGATTGAAAAATGCCCCCGCGACCTTCCAAAGACTGATACACAAATTCCGAAGTGATCTTGGTGACATTTTTCTTCGTCCCTATCTTGATGACATTATAATACTATCAGAGTCGTTTCAGGAACATTTAGAAAATTTAAGAGACATTTTTCAACGCCTTGAGTTATTCAAATTGACAGCTAACCGAGAAAAATGCAATTCTGTATGTTCAAAGATTAAATATCTTGGGCATTTTATTACCCCTGAAGGCTTAGAGGTTGATCCTGACAAAACTCCTGCTATCTTGGACTTGCCTGAACCCAAAACTTTTAAGCAATTTCACTCCTTTCTGCAAACTTGTTCTTGGTGCAGGAGGTTCATTCTGAACTTTTCTGAAATAGCCAGACCTCTTAGTAATCTAACCAAGAAATCCTTCTTGTGGTGCTGGAAAGAACAAGAAAAAGCTTCGTTCCAAAAGTTAAAGACATTGCTTATTTCACCACCTTTTCTTAAGCAGTGTGATCCGAGTAAACCGTACATCTTGCGCACTGATGCTAGTAAGCATGTCTTAGGTATTGTTCTCCTCCAAGGAAAAGCCCTGGAAGATCAACATCCTATTGAATATGCATGCCGACTACTAACCAGTGCTGAGCGAAACTATTCAACTACAGAGCGTGAAGCCCTTGCAGTTGTTAGGGCTTTAGGAAAATACAGATGCTATATTGAGGGACAAGAACCCACAGTTACCACGGACCATCAGGCGTTACGATGGCTCATGTCTTTAAAGTCCCCTTCAAGACGACTTGCTCATTGGGCTCTACAACTCCAAGAGTTCAACCTCCATATCGAGTACGTTCCTTGAAAAAGCATTATGATAGCTGACATGTTATCTCGCCCTCCCTATCACCAAGGAGATAACCCATGCGAAATATGCTCTGTGACTGTTAACAAACCTACTGTTGTTTCAGTAGATTTTCCTACCAAAAGTCCTAAAGAAATCAGAAACAGCCAACTTCAAAATGAAAATCTAAAGAAAATAATAAAAGCTTTGGAAGCAGTCGACTTGATTGAGGAATAAAAAAACTGGATGGAAAAAAGTTTTTTGATGAACAGAAGTGTCCTATACAAACATGCACCTGATTCAGGATCTGATGAGGCTCAGCTTGTCATTCCAGAAGATGCGAGAGAGCAGATTTTGAAAATTTATCACGGTGATTCCGCCGCAGGACATTACGGTGCTGAAGGCACTTTTGATAGAATTTTTAGAAGGTACTACTGGACTGGCATGCGGAAATACATCACCAATTATGTAGAAGATTGTATAGAATGTATGCGATACAAGCCATCCAACCAAGAACCTGCTAGTCTGCTGCAGACTCCAGTACCCTCCCAAAAGTTTGAGACGTTATCCATTGATTTGTTCGGCCCTCTTCCACTTATCCATGGGAAAAATGAATATTTATAATCGAAGATGTTACCACAAAGTGGATCGAGCTATTTGCATTGGAAAATGCAACAGCAAAAGAGTGTGCTGTCAATCTTGTCGAAAAAATCTTCATGAGATTTGGAATACCACGCAGGATTATCTGCGATAATGGACCACAATTTGTTTCTGCTGTGATGCAGCAACAATGTTATGTCATGAAAATTCTTCAGTTCTTAACACCAGTTTACCACCCTCAAGGAAATCCAGTTGAAAGGAAGAACCGTGGTTTGAAACCTCGTCTTGCCGTATTACATAAAAATCGGCATGATAGCTGGTCCGAGAAACTCCCTGCAATTAGATTCGCACCGAACACTTCAAAGTGCAGTTCAATTGGAAAAACTATAGCTTTTCTCAATTTTGGACGAGAGCTCCGTACCCTTGATGATGTTACCAACGACTTTCGTGGTGTCATCGAAAACGATAACTTTGTTGTTGAAATGACCCCGTATCTAAAAAGATTGGAAATATTTACATCTGAAGCCAAAGATATCTTTACTGAACAGCAAAATAAAAGCAAGGGTTTTGCGGACCAGAGAAGGAGACCAGATCCTACATATAAATCAGGAGATTTAGGTTTGGTTAGCAAACCATTTAAGTAATAAAAGTACTGGTGTTACAGCAACATTTTCGCCTCGTCGCGATGGACCATTTATCATCGTTACTCAAAAATCTCCTGTATCGTATTCTGTGGCAAACACAGATTCTCCAAATATACAATAGGAGTATACCACACTTCGGCATTGACTCCTTTTCAAGGAAAGAAAACTTCCCCTATCAAAGTTTTGCGCAGAAGAGGTAGGCCAACAAAAATGAACTGTCTTAAAACTCTCTCTCCTGCCATAGCTCATGTTCAAGAGCAAAACCATTCCCGGAAAATTCCTGCTGAACCTTGGTCGGGACATCTTCGGGGTCCATTTTTGCAGAAAAACTGAGCCTCATCCTGATCCAGAAATTAAGATATCAGGCACAACTATTCCCGTAGTTAATCAAATATCCCTTCTTTGGCTGATATTTGATAAAAAGTTAATCTTAAAACCACAAATCTTAGATATTCGCAAAATACGCGAAAAATCACTAAATATTTTGAAAATGCTCTCTAATACCCCTTGGGGTGTAGACCGTATAGCATTACTTCAAGTGTATCAGTCAGTTATTCTATCTCGAATTGACTATGGTAGCGTAGTTTATGGATCAGCCAGATCATCAGTTCTGCGCAAATTAGACCCTGTTCATCACTCAGGTTTACGAACCTGTTCCGGAGTATCCGGACTTCTCCTGTCCAGAGCCTTTATGTAATTTGCCACCAGTTTCCTCTTGATCTGAGACGTAAGCTACTCTCTCAACATTGTTATTTTAAAATGCTATCAGTATCACAACACCCTTTGGGGTCGATGATTATTTGTCCCTCTTTAAGAAGGCTATATAATGCATGGCCACATAACATATTACCATTTTATGGGCGTACAAATTCACTCCTGTCTTCATCTGAGTTCCCCAATTTACGTGCTCAAATAACAGATGCTCTAAAATTTCCTCCTTGGAATAATCCTATTGTTAACATAATCAAACACTTTTCTAGATACAGTAAATCAACTACATCTCCTTTTATTTTATAAAAAATGTTTTCACACATTCATTCTCATTATTCCTCTCACATCTTTGTATATACAGATGGCTCAAAATCAAGTGGTCATGTTGCTTGTGGTATTATTGTTGAAAATACAGCTATAAACTGCATGCATCATATTTTATGCATACAGCCGAAGCTGTTGCTATTAAACGTGCTCTAGAAATAATACAATCCAGCTCTCATCGAAAATACTGTATCTATACAGACAGCATGAGTGTGGTCATGCATTTAGATCATTTTATTGATAAATGCCATCCAATTATTGTGGAAATATTGGATATATTAAATATATTGAAGAATAAAGGATTTTACATCTTGTTTGGTTGAGTTCTAAGTCATATTGGTATTGCTGGGAATGAATTTGCAGATAATGGTGCTAAATATGTGTCTGAAACTTTACATAAAGCATTAACATTTTTTGACATTAAACAAATTACCAAAGATTTCATTTCCTCCCTCTGGCAAAAAACATGGGATTTGCAGAACAACAATAAATTATACAGTACATCCATCCACTTACTTCCATTCACAGTTGTAACGAATGCGAAGAGTTGATGTAAAACTCACATGCTTCGTATTGGACATACTAGATTTACAAACAAGCACTTATTCTTGTCTCGGAGTGCTCCAATTTGTGACATGTGTAATGTACCATATAAATGACATATTGTTTCAATTGTCTGTCCTAATTTCAATTATTTACGCATAGTGTTTTTTAATACCATAATGGAAATTTTATCAGACTTGACTGGGTTTGAACCACATAGATTGTTTAGAGTGTTGTGATAGTAACGTGATGGTCGTGGGTTCGAACCACACACGGGCCAATCTGTCGTACTGTTAATACTTTATCGCTATTATTTTTTTAATTCAATTACGTGCCACACTATATAAATGAAAACTTATATCACCTTATTTTTTCTGATATTTTTCTCATCTGTTAAAATTAAATATCATTACGAATTTAAGATTCATTTACAAGCGTGAAATGGGAAAAATGTCGGAGCAGCGTGGCCCGTTAGCTCAGTTGGTTAGAGCGTCGTGCTAATAACGCGAAGGTCGAGGGTTCTATCCCCTTACGGGCCGGTATGTCGTGTAGTTAATTGTTTGACGCTTCTACTTTTTTCCTCCCTTTAGGTGCCAAACAAAATAAATGAAAACTTATCTCACCTTATTTTCTCTGATATTTTTCTCATCTGCTAAAATTAAATATCAATACGAATTTAAGATTCATTTACGAGCATGAAATGGGTAAAATGTCGAAGCAAAGTGGCCCGTTAGCTCAGTAGGTTAGAGCGTCGTGCTAATAACGCGAAGGTCGAGGGTTCGATCTCCTTACGGGCCAGCTATGTCGTGTAGTTAATTGTTTGACGCTTCTACTTTTTTCCTTCCATTAGGTGCCAAACTAAGTAAATCAAAACTTATCTTACCTTATTTTCTCTGATATTTTTCTCATCTGCTAAAATTAAATATCAATTACGAATTTAAGATTCATTTACGAGCATGAAATGGGTAAAATGTCGAAGCAAAGTGGCCCGTTAGCTCAGTTGGTTAGAGCGTCGTGCTAATAACGCGAAGGTCGAGGGTTCGATCTCCTTACGGGCCAGTATGTCGTGTAGTTAATTCTTTGACGCTTCTACTTTTTTCCTTCCATTAGGTGCCAAACTAAATAAATGAAAACTTATCTCACCTTATTTTCTCTGATATTTTTCTCATCTGCTAAAATTAAATATCATTACGAATTTAAGATTCATTTACGAGCATGAAATGGGAAAAATGTCGGAGCAGCGTGGCCCGTTAGCTCAGTTGGTTAGAGCGTCGTGCTAATAACGCGAAGGTCGAGGGTTCGATCCCCTTACGGGCCAGTATGTCGTGTAGTTAATTCTTTGACGCTTCTACTTTTTTCCTTCCATTAGGTGCCAAACTAAATAAATGAAAACTTATCTCACCTTATTTTCTCTGATATTTTTCTCATCTGCTAAAATTAAATATCATTACGAATTTAAGATTCATTTACGAGCATGAAATGGGAAAAATGTCGGAGCAGCGTGGCCCGTTAGCTCAGTTGGTTAGAGCGTCGTGCTAATAACGCGAAGGTCGAGGGTTCGATCCCCTTACGGGCCAGTATGTCGTGTAGTTAATTCTTTGACGCTTCTACTTTTTCCTTCCATTAGGTGCCAAACTAAATAAATGAAAACTTATCTCACCTTATTTTCTCTGATATTTTTCTCATCTGCTAAAATTAAATATCATTACGAATTTAAGATTCATTTACGAGCATGAAATGGGAAAAATGTCGGAGCAGCGTGGCCCGTTAGCTCAGTTGGTTAGAGCGTCGTGCTAATAACGCGAAGGTCGAGGGTTCGATCCCCTTACGGGCCAGTATGTCGTGTAGTTAATTCTTTGACGCTTCTACTTTTTTCCTTCCATTAGGTGCCAAACTAAATAAATGAAAACTTATCTCACCTTATTTTCTCTGATATTTTTCTCATCTGCTAAAATTAAATATCATTACGAATTTAAGATTCATTTACGAGCATGAAATGGGAAAAATGTCGGAGCAGCGTGGCCCGTTAGCTCAGTTGGTTAGAGCGTCGTGCTAATAACGCGAAGGTCGAGGGTTCGATCCCCTTACGGGCCAGTATGTCGTGTAGTTAATTCTTTGACGCTTCTACTTTTTTCCTTCCATTAGGTGCCAAACTAAATAAATGAAAACTTATCTCACCTTATTTTCTCTGATATTTTTCTCATCTGCTAAAATTAAATATCATTACGAATTTAAGATTCATTTACGAGCATGAAATGGGAAAAATGTCGGAGCAGCGTGGCCCGTTAGCTCAGTTGGTTAGAGCGTCGTGCTAATAACGCGAAGGTCGAGGGTTCGATCCCCTTACGGGCCAGTATGTCGTGTAGTTAATTCTTTGACGCTTCTACTTTTTTCCTTCCATTAGGTGCCAAACTAAATAAATGAAAACTTATCTCACCTTATTTTCTCTGATATTTTTCTCATCTGCTAAAATTAAATATCATTACGAATTTAAGATTCATTTACGAGCATGAAATGGGAAAAATGTCGGAGCAGCGTGGCCCGTTAGCTCAGTTGGTTAGAGCGTCGTGCTAATAACGCGAAGGTCGAGGGTTCGATCCCCTTACGGGCCAGTATGTCGTGTAGTTCATTCTTTGACGCTTCTACTTTTTTCCTTCCATTAGGTGCCAAACTAAATAAATGAAAACTTATCTCACCTTATTTTCTCTGATATTTTTCTCATCTGCTAAAATTAAATATCATTACGAATTTAAGATTCATTTACGAGCATGAAATGGGAAAAATGTCGGAGCAGCGTGGCCCGTTAGCTCAGTTGGTTAGAGCGTCGTGCTAATAACGCGAAGGTCGAGGGTTCGATCCCCTTACGGGCCAGTATGTCGTGTAGTTAATTCTTTGACGCTTCTACTTTTTTCCTTCCATTAGGTGCCAAACTAAATAAATGAAAACTTATCTCACCTTATTTTCTCTGATATTTTTCTCATCTGCTAAAATTAAATATCATTACGAATTTAAGATTCATTTACGAGCATGAAATGGGAAAAATGTCGGAGCAGCGTGGCCCGTTAGCTCAGTTGGTTAGAGCGTCGTGCTAATAACGCGAAGGTCGAGGGTTCGATCCCCTTACGGGCCAGTATGTCGTGTAGTTAATTCTTTGACGCTTCTACTTTTTCCCTTCCATTAGGTGCCAAACTAAATAAATGAAAACTTATCTCACCTTATTTTCTCTGATATTTTTCTCATCTGCTAAAATTAAATATCATTACGAATTTAAGATTCATTTACGAGCATGAAATGGGAAAAATGTCGGAGCAGCGTGGCCCGTTAGCTCCGTTGGTTAGAGCGTCGTGCTAATAACGCGAAGGTCGAGGGTTCGATCCCCTTACGGGCCAGTATGTCGTGTAGTTATTTCTTTGCCGCTTGTATCTTTTTCCTTCCACTAAGTGCCTAACTAAATAAATGAAAACTTATCTCACCTTATTTTCTCTGATATTTTTCTCATCTGCTAAAATTAAATATCATTACGAATTTAAGATTCTTTTCCGAGCATGAAATGGGAAAAATGTCGGAGCAGCGTGGCCCGTTAGCTCAGTTGGTTAGAGCTTCGTGCTAATAACGCGAAGGTCGAGGGTTCGATCCCCTTACGGGCCAGTATGTCGTGTAGTTAATTCTTTGCCGCTTGTACCTTTTTCCTTCCACTAGGTGCCTAACTAAATAAATGAAAACTTATCTCACCGTATTTTCTCTGATATTTTTCACATCTGCTAAAATTAAATATCATTACGAATTTAAGATTCATTTACGAGCATGAAATGGGAAAAATGTCGGAGCAGCGTGGCCCGTTAGCTCAGTTGGTTAGAGCGTCGTGCTAATAACGCGAAGGTCGAGGGTTCGATCCCCTTACGGGCCAGTATGTCGTGTAGTTAATTCTTTGAAGCTTCTAATTTTTCCTTCCATTAGGTGCCAAACTAAATAAATGAAAATTTTTCTCACCTTATTTTCTCTGATATTTTTCTCATCTGCTAAAATTAAATATCATTATTAATTTAAGATTCATTTACGATCATGAAATGGGAAAAATGTCGGAGCAGCGTGGCCCGTTAGCTCAGTTGGTTAGAGCGTTGTGCTAATAACGCGAAGGTCGAGGATTCGATCCCCTTACGGGCCAGTATGTCGTGTAGTTAATTCTTTGACGCTTCTACTTTTTTCCTTCCATTAGGTGCCAAACTAAATAAATGAAAACTTATCTCACCTTATTTTCTCTGATATTTTTCTCATCTGCTAAAATTAAATATCATTACGAATTTAAGATTCATTTACGAGCATGAAATGGGAAAAATGTCGGAGCAGCGTGGCCCGTTAGCTCAGTTGGTTAGAGCGTCGTGCTAATAACGCGAAGGTCGAGGGTTCGATCCCCTTACGGGCCAGTATGTCGTGTAGTTAATTCTTTGAGGCTTCTACTTTTTCCTTCCATTAGGTGCCAAACTAAATAAATGAAAATTTATCTCACCTTATTTTCTCTGATATTTTTCTCATCTGCTAAAATTAAATATCATTATTAATTTAAGATTCATTTACGATCATGAAATGGGAAAAATGTCGGCGCAGCGTGGCCCGTTAGCTCAGTTGGTTAGAGCGTCGTGCTAATAACGCGAAGGTCGAGGGTTCGATCCCCTTACGGGCCAGTATGTCGTGTAGTTAATTCTTTGACGCTTCTACTTTTTTCCTTCCATTAGGTGCCAAACTAAATAAATGAAAACTTATCTCACCTTATTTTCTCTGATATTTTTCTCATCTGCTAAAATTAAATATCATTACGAATTTAAGATTCATTTACGAGCATGAAATGGGAAAAATGTCGGAGCAGCGTGGCCCGTTAGCTCAGTTGGTTAGAGCGTCGTGCTAATAACGCGAAGGTCGAGGGTTCGATCCCCTTACGGGCCAGTATGTCGTGTAGTTAATTCTTTGACGCTTCTACTTTTTTCCTTCCATTAGGTGCCAAACTAAATAAATGAAAACTTATCTCACCTTATTTTCTCTGATATTTTTCTCATCTGCTAAAATTAAATATCATTACGAATTTAAGATTCATTTACGAGCATGAAATGGGAAAAATGTCGGAGCAGCGTGGCCCGTTAGCTCAGTTGGTTAGAGCGTCGTGCTAATAACGCGAAGGTCGAGGGTTCGATCCCCTTACGGGCCAGTATGTCGTGTAGTTAATTCTTTGACGCTTCTACTTTTTTCCTTCCATTAGGTGCCAAACTAAATAAATGAAAACTTATCTCACCTTATTTTCTCTGATATTTTTCTCATCTGCTAAAATTAAATATCATTACGAATTTAAGATTCATTTACGAGCATGAAATGGGAAAAATGTCGGAGCAGCGTGGCCCGTTAGCTCAGTTGGTTAGAGCGTCGTGCTAATAACGCGAAGGTCGAGGGTTCGATCCCCTTACGGGCCAGTATGTCGTGTAGTTAATTCTTTGACGCTTCTACTTTTTTCCTTCCATTAGGTGCCAAACTAAATAAATGAAAACTTATCTCACCTTATTTTCTCTGATATTTTTCTCATCTGCTAAAATTAAATATCATTACGAATTTAAGATTCATTTACGAGCATGAAATGGGAAAAATGTCGGAGCAGCGTGGCCCGTTAGCTCAGTTGGTTAGAGCGTCGTGCTAATAACGCGAAGGTCGAGGGTTCGATCCCCTTACGGGCCAGTATGTCGTGTAGTTAATTCTTTGACGCTTCTACTTTTTTCCTTCCATTAGGTGCCAAACTAAATAAATGAAAACTTATCTCACCTTATTTTCTCTGATATTTTTCTCATCTGCTAAAATTAAATATCATTACGAATTTAAGATTCATTTACGAGCACGAAATGGGAAAAATGTCGGAGCAGCGTGGCCCGTTAGCTCAGTTGGTTAGAGCGTCGTGCTAATAACGCGAAGGTCGAGGGTTCGATCCCCTTACGGGCCAGTATGTCGTGTAGTTAATTCTTTGACGCTTCTACTTTTTTCCTTCCATTAGGTGCCAAACTAAATAAATGAAAACTTATCTCACCTTATTTTCTCTGATATTTTTCTCATCTGCTAAAATTAAATATCATTACGAATTTAAGATTCATTTACGAGCATGAAATGGGAAAAATGTCGGAGCAGCGTGGACCGTTAGCTCAGTTGGTTAGAGCGTCGTGCTAATAACGCGAAGGTCGAGGGTTCGATCCCCTTACGGGACAGTATGTCGGGTAGTTAATTCTTTGAAGCTTCTACTTTTTTCCTTCCATTAGGTGCCAAACTAAATAAATGAAAACTTATCTCACCTTATTTTCTCTGATATTTTTCTCATCTGCTAAAATTAAATATCATTACGAATTTAAGATTCATTTACGAGCATGAAATGGGAAAAATGTCGGAGCAGCGTGGCCCGTTAGCTCAGTTGGTTAGAGCGTCGTGCTAATAACGCGAAGGTCGAGGGTTCGATCCCCTTACGGGACAGTATGTCGTGTAGTTAATTCTTTGAAGCTTCTACTTTTTTCCTTCCATTAGGTGCCAAACTAAATAAATGAAAACTTATCTCACCTTATTTTCTCTGATATTTTTCTCATCTGCTAAAATTAAATATCATTACGAATTTAAGATTCATTTACGAGCATGAAATGGGAAAAATGTCGGAGCAGCGTGGCCCGTTAGCTCAGTTGGTTAGAGCGTCGTGCTAATAACGCGAAGGTCGAGGGTTCGATCCCCTTACGGGCCAGTATGTCGTGTAGTTAATTCTTTGACGCTTCTACTTTTTTCCTTCCATTAGGTGCCAAACTAAATAAATGAAAACTTATCTCACCTTATTTTCTCTGATATTTTTCTCATCTGCTAAAATTAAATATCATTACGAATTTAAGATTCATTTACGAGCATGAAATGGGAAAAATGTCGGAGCAGCGTGGCCCGTTAGCTCAGTTGGTTAGAGCGTCGTGCTAATAACGCGAAGGTCGAGGGTTCGATCCCCTTACGGGCCAGTATGTCGTGTAGTTAATTCTTTGACGCTTCTACTTTTTTCCTTCCATTAGGTGCCAAACTAAATAAATGAAAACTTATCTCACCTTATTTTCTCTGATATTTTTCTCATCTGCTAAAATTAAATATCATTACGAATTTAAGATTCATTTACGAGCATGAAATGGGAAAAATGTCGGAGCAGCGTGGCCCGTTAGCTCAGTTGGTTAGAGCGTCGTGCTAATAACGCGAAGGTCGAGGGTTCGATCCCCTTACGGGCCAGTATGTCGTGTAGTTAATTCTTTGACGCTTCTACTTTTTTCCTTCCATTAGGTGCCAAACTAAATAAATGAAAACTTATCTCACCTTATTTTCTCTGATATTTTTCTCATCTGCTAAAATTAAATATCATTACGAATTTAAGATTCATTTACGAGCATGAAATGGGAAAAATGTCGGAGCAGCGTGGCCCGTTAGCTCAGTTGGTTAGAGCGTCGTGCTAATAACGCGAAGGTCGAGGGTTCGATCCCCTTACGGGCCAGTATGTCGTGTAGTTAATTCTTTGACGCTTCTACTTTTTTCCTTCCATTAGGTGCCAAACTAAATAAATGAAAACTTATCTCACCTTATTTTCTCTGATATTTTTCTCATCTGCTAAAATTAAATATCATTACGAATTTAAGATTCATTTACGAGCATGAAATGGGAAAAATGTCGGAGCAGCGTGGCCCGTTAGCTCAGTTGGTTAGAGCGTCGTGCTAATAACGCGAAGGTCGAGGGTTCGATCCCCTTACGGGCCAGTATGTCGTGTAGTTAATTCTTTGAAGCTTCTACTTTTTTCCTTCCATTAGGTGCCAAACTAAATAAATGAAAACTTATCTCACCTTATTTTCTCTGATATTTTTCTCATCTGCTAAAATTAAATATCATTACGAATTTAAGATTCATTTACGAGCATGAAATGGGAAAAATGTCGGAGCAGCGTGGCCCGTTAGCTCAGTTGGTTAGAGCGTCGTGCTAATAACGCGAAGGTCGAGGGTTCGATCCCCTTACGGGCCAGTATGTCGTGTAGTTAATTCTTTGACGCTTCTACTTTTTTCCTTCCATTAGGTGCCAAACTAAATAAATGAAAACTTATCTCACCTTATTTTCTCTGATATTTTTCTCATCTGCTAAAATTAAATATCATTACGAATTTAAGATTCATTTACGAGCATGAAATGGGAAAAATGTCGGAGCAGCGTGGCCCGTTAGCTCAGTTGGTTAGAGCGTCGTGCTAATAACGCGAAGGTCGAGGGTTCGATCCCCTTACGGGCCAGTATGTCGTGTAGTTAATTCTTTGACGCTTCTACTTTTTTCCTTCCATTAGGTGCCAAACTAAATAAATGAAAACTTATCTCACCTTATTTTCTCTGATATTTTTCTCATCTGCTAAAATTAAATATCATTACGAATTTAAGATTCATTTACGAGCATGAAATGGGAAAAATGTCGGAGCAGCGTGGCCCGTTAGCTCAGTTGGTTAGAGCGTCGTGCTAATAACGCGAAGGTCGAGGGTTCGATCCCCTTACGGGACAGTATGTCGGGTAGTTAATTCTTTGAAGCTTCTACTTTTTTCCTTCCATTAGGTGCCAAACTAAATAAATGAAAACTTATCTCACCTTATTTTCTCTGATATTTTTCTCATCTGCTAAAATTAAATATCATTACGAATTTAAGATTCATTTACGAGCATGAAATGGGAAAAATGTCGGAGCAGCGTGGCCCGTTAGCTCAGTTGGTTAGAGCGTCGTGCTAATAACGCGAAGGTCGAGGGTTCGATCCCCTTACGGGCCAGTATGTCGTGTAGTTAATTCTTTGACGCTTCTACTTTTTTCCTTCCATTAGGTGCCAAACTAAATAAATGAAAACTTATCTCACCTTATTTTCTCTGATATTTTTCTCATCTGCTAAAATTAAATATCATTACGAATTTAAGATTCATTTACGAGCATGAAATGGGAAAAATGTCGGAGCAGCGTGGCCCGTTAGCTCAGTTGGTTAGAGCGTCGTGCTAATAACGCGAAGGTCGAGGGTTCGATCCCCTTACGGGCCAGTATGTCGTGTAGTTAATTCTTTGACGCTTCTACTTTTTTCCTTCCATTAGGTGCCAAACTAAATAAATGAAAACTTATCTCACCTTATTTTCTCTGATATTTTTCTCATCTGCTAAAATTAAATATCATTACGAATTTAAGATTCATTTACGAGCATGAAATGGGAAAAATGTCGGAGCAGCGTGGCCCGTTAGCTCAGTTGGTTAGAGCGTCGTGCTAATAACGCGAAGGTCGAGGGTTCGATCCCCTTACGGGCCAGTATGTCGTGTAGTTAATTCTTTGACGCTTCTACTTTTTTCCTTCCATTAGGTGCCAAACTAAATAAATGAAAACTTATCTCACCTTATTTTCTCTGATATTTTTCTCATCTGCTAAAATTAAATATCATTACGAATTTAAGATTCATTTACGAGCATGAAATGGGAAAAATGTCGGAGCAGCGTGGCCCGTTAGCTCAGTTGGTTAGAGCGTCGTGCTAATAACGCGAAGGTCGAGGGTTCGATCCCCTTACGGGCCAGTATGTCGTGTAGTTAATTCTTTGACGCTTCTACTTTTTTCCTTCCATTAGGTGCCAAACTAAATAAATGAAAACTTATCTCACCTTATTTTCTCTGATATTTTTCTCATCTGCTAAAATTAAATATCATTACGAATTTAAGATTCATTTACGAGCATGAAATGGGAAAAATGTCGGAGCAGCGTGGCCCGTTAGCTCAGTTGGTTAGAGCGTCGTGCTAATAACGCGAAGGTCGAGGGTTCGATCCCCTTACGGGCCAGTATGTCGTGTAGTTAATTCTTTGACGCTTCTACTTTTTCCTTCCATTAGGTGCCAAACTAAATAAATGAAAACTTATCTCACCTTATTTTCTCTGATATTTTTCTCATCTGCTAAAATTAAATATCATTACGAATTTAAGATTCATTTACGAGCATGAAATGGGAAAAATGTCGGAGCAGCGTGGCCCGTTAGCTCAGTTGGTTAGAGCGTCGTGCTAATAACGCGAAGGTCGAGGGTTCGATCCCCTTACGGGCCAGTATGTCGTGTAGTTAATTCTTTGACGCTTCTACTTTTTTCCTTCCATTAGGTGCCAAACTAAATAAATGAAAACTTATCTCACCTTATTTTCTCTGATATTTTTCTCATCTGCTAAAATTAAATATCATTACGAATTTAAGATTCATTTACGAGCATGAAATGGGAAAAATGTCGGAGCAGCGTGGCCCGTTAGCTCAGTTGGTTAGAGCGTCGTGCTAATAACGCGAAGGTCGAGGGTTCGATCCCCTTACGGGCCAGTATGTCGTGTAGTTAATTCTTTGACGCTTCTACTTTTTTCCTTCCATTAGGTGCCAAACTAAATAAATGAAAACTTATCTCACCTTATTTTCTCTGATATTTTTCTCATCTGCTAAAATTAAATATCATTACGAATTTAAGATTCATTTACGAGCATGAAATGGGAAAAATGTCGGAGCAGCGTGGCCCGTTAGCTCAGTTGGTTAGAGCGTCGTGCTAATAACGCGAAGGTCGAGGGTTCGATCCCCTTACGGGCCAGTATGTCGTGTAGTTAATTCTTTGACGCTTCTACTTTTTTCCTTCCATTAGGTGCCAAACTAAATAAATGAAAACTTATCTCACCTTATTTTCTCTGATATTTTTCTCATCTGCTAAAATTAAATATCATTACGAATTTAAGATTCATTTACGAGCATGAAATGGGAAAAATGTCGGAGCAGCGTGGCCCGTTAGCTCAGTTGGTTAGAGCGTCGTGCTAATAACGCGAAGGTCGAGGGTTCGATCCCCTTACGGGCCAGTATGTCGTGTAGTTCATTCTTTGACGCTTCTACTTTTTTCCTTCCATTAGGTGCCAAACTAAATAAATGAAAACTTATCTCACCTTATTTTCTCTGATATTTTTCTCATCTGCTAAAATTAAATATCATTACGAATTTAAGATTCATTTACGAGCATGAAATGGGAAAAATGTCGGAGCAGCGTGGCCCGTTAGCTCAGTTGGTTAGAGCGTCGTGCTAATAACGCGAAGGTCGAGGGTTCGATCCCCTTACGGGCCAGTATGTCGTGTAGTTAATTCTTTGACGCTTCTACTTTTTCCTTCCATTAGGTGCCAAACTAAATAAATGAAAACTTATCTCACCTTATTTTCTCTGATATTTTTCTCATCTGCTAAAATTAAATATCATTACGAATTTAAGATTCATTTACGAGCATGAAATGGGAAAAATGTCGGAGCAGCGTGGCTCGTTAGCTCCGTTGGTTAGAGCGTCGTGCTAATAACGCGAAGGTCGAGGGTTCGATCCCCTTACGGGCCAGTATGTCGTGTAGTTAATTCTTTGCCGCTTGTATCTTTTTCCTTCCATTAGGTGCCAAACTAAATAAATGAAAACTTATCTCACCTTATTTTCTCTGATATTTTTCTCATCTGCTAAAATTAAATATCATTACGAATTTAAGATTCATTTCCGAGCATGAAATGGGAAAAATGTCGGAGCAGCGTGGCCCGTTAGCTCAGTTGGTTAGAGCTTCGTGCTAATAACGCGAAGGTCGAGGGTTCGATCCCCTTACGGGCCAGTATGTCGTGTAGTTAATTCTTTGCCGCTTCTACCTTTTTCCTTCCACTAGGTGCCTAACTAAATAAATGAAAACTTATCTCACCGTATTTTCTCTGATATTTTTCTCATCTGCTAAAATTAAATATCATTACTAATTTAAGATTCATTTACGAGCATGAAATGGGAAAAATGTCGGAGCAGCGTGGCCCGTTAGCTCAGTTGGTTAGAGCGTCGTGCTAATAACGCGAAGGTCGAGGGTTCGATCCCCTTACGGGCCAGTATGTCGTGTAGTTAATTCTTTGACGCTTCTACTTTTTTCCTTCCATTAGGTGCCAAACTAAATAAATGAAAATTTATCTCACCTTATTTTCTCTGATATTTTTCTCATCTGCTAAAATTAAATATCATTATTAATTTAAGATTCATTTACGATCATGAAATGGGAAAAATGTCGGCGCAGCGTGGCCCGTTAGCTCAGTTGGTTAGAGCGTCGTGCTAATAACGCGAAGGTCGAGGGTTCGATCCCCTTACGGGCCAGTATGTCGTGTAGTTAATTCTTTGACGCTTCTACTTTTTTCCTTCCATTAGGTGCCAAACTAAATAAATGAAAACTTATCTCACCTTATTTTCTCTGATATTTTTCTCATCTGCTAAAATTAAATATCATTACGAATTTAAGATTCATTTACGAGCATGAAATGGGAAAAATGTCGGAGCAGCGTGGCCCGTTAGCTCAGTTGGTTAGAGCGTCGTGCTAATAACGCGAAGGTCGAGGGTTCGATCCCCTTACGGGCCAGTATGTCGTGTAGTTAATTCTTTGACGCTTCTACTTTTTTCCTTCCATTAGGTGCCAAACTAAATAAATGAAAACTTATCTCACCTTATTTTCTCTGATATTTTTCTCATCTGCTAAAATTAAATATCATTACGAATTTAAGATTCATTTACGAGCATGAAATGGGAAAAATGTCGGAGCAGCGTGGCCCGTTAGCTCAGTTGGTTAGAGCGTCGTGCTAATAACGCGAAGGTCGAGGGTTCGATCCCCTTACGGGCCAGTATGTCGTGTAGTTAATTCTTTGACGCTTCTACTTTTTTCCTTCCATTAGGTGCCAAACTAAATAAATGAAAACTTATCTCACCTTATTTTCTCTGATATTTTTCTCATCTGCTAAAATTAAATATCATTACGAATTTAAGATTCATTTACGAGCATGAAATGGGAAAAATGTCGGAGCAGCGTGGCCCGTTAGCTCAGTTGGTTAGAGCGTCGTGCTAATAACGCGAAGGTCGAGGGTTCGATCCCCTTACGGGCCAGTATGTCGTGTAGTTAATTCTTTGACGCTTCTACTTTTTTCCTTCCATTAGGTGCCAAACTAAATAAATGAAAACTTATCTCACCTTATTTTCTCTGATATTTTTCTCATCTGCTAAAATTAAATATCATTACGAATTTAAGATTCATTTACGAGCATGAAATGGGAAAAATGTCGGAGCAGCGTGGCCCGTTAGCTCAGTTGGTTAGAGCGTCGTGCTAATAACGCGAAGGTCGAGGGTTCGATCCCCTTACGGGCCAGTATGTCGTGTAGTTAATTCTTTGACGCTTCTACTTTTTCCTTCCATTAGGTGCCAAACTAAATAAATGAAAACTTATCTCACCTTATTTTCTCTGATATTTTTCTCATCTGCTAAAATTAAATATCATTACGAATTTAAGATTCATTTACGAGCATGAAATGGGAAAAATGTCGGAGCAGCGTGGCCCGTTAGCTCAGTTGGTTAGAGCGTCGTGCTAATAACGCGAAGGTCGAGGGTTCGATCCCCTTACGGGCCAGTATGTCGTGTAGTTAATTCTTTGACGCTTCTACTTTTTTCCTTCCATTAGGTGCCAAACTAAATAAATGAAAACTTATCTCACCTTATTTTCTCTGATATTTTTCTCATCTGCTAAAATTAAATATCATTACGAATTTAAGATTCATTTACGAGCATGAAATGGGAAAAATGTCGGAGCAGCGTGGCCCGTTAGCTCAGTTGGTTAGAGCGTCGTGCTAATAACGCGAAGGTCGAGGGTTCGATCCCCTTACGGGCCAGTATGTCGTGTAGTTAATTCTTTGACGCTTCTACTTTTTTCCTTCCATTAGGTGCCAAACTAAATAAATGAAAACTTATCTCACCTTATTTTCTCTGATATTTTTCTCATCTGCTAAAATTAAATATCATTACGAATTTAAGATTCATTTACGAGCATGAAATGGGAAAAATGTCGGAGCAGCGTGGCCCGTTAGCTCAGTTGGTTAGAGCGTCGTGCTAATAACGCGAAGGTCGAGGGTTCGATCCCCTTACGGGCCAGTATGTCGTGTAGTTAATTCTTTGACGCTTCTACTTTTTTCCTTCCATTAGGTGCCAAACTAAATAAATGAAAACTTATCTCACCTTATTTTCTCTGATATTTTTCTCATCTGCTAAAATTAAATATCATTACGAATTTAAGATTCATTTACGAGCATGAAATGGGAAAAATGTCGGAGCAGCGTGGCCCGTTAGCTCAGTTGGTTAGAGCGTCGTGCTAATAACGCGAAGGTCGAGGGTTCGATCCCCTTACGGGCCAGTATGTCGTGTAGTTAATTCTTTGACGCTTCTACTTTTTTCCTTCCATTAGGTGCCAAACTAAATAAATGAAAACTTATCTCACCTTATTTTCTCTGATATTTTTCTCATCTGCTAAAATTAAATATCATTACGAATTTAAGATTCATTTACGAGCATGAAATGGGAAAAATGTCGGAGCAGCGTGGCCCGTTAGCTCAGTTGGTTAGAGCGTCGTGCTAATAACGCGAAGGTCGAGGGTTCGATCCCCTTACGGGCCAGTATGTCGTGTAGTTAATTCTTTGACGCTTCTACTTTTTTCCTTCCATTAGGTGCCAAACTAAATAAATGAAAACTTATCTCACCTTATTTTCTCTGATATTTTTCTCATCTGCTAAAATTAAATATCATTACGAATTTAAGATTCATTTACGAGCATGAAATGGGAAAAATGTCGGAGCAGCGTGGCCCGTTAGCTCAGTTGGTTAGAGCGTCGTGCTAATAACGCGAAGGTCGAGGGTTCGATCCCCTTACGGGCCAGTATGTCGTGTAGTTAATTCTTTGACGCTTCTACTTTTTTCCTTCCATTAGGTGCCAAACTAAATAAATGAAAACTTATCTCACCTTATTTTCTCTGATATTTTTCTCATCTGCTAAAATTAAATATCATTACGAATTTAAGATTCATTTACGAGCATGAAATGGGAAAAATGTCGGAGCAGCGTGGCCCGTTAGCTCAGTTGGTTAGAGCGTCGTGCTAATAACGCGAAGGTCGAGGGTTCGATCCCCTTACGGGCCAGTATGTCGTGTAGTTAATTCTTTGACGCTTCTACTTTTTTCCTTCCATTAGGTGCCAAACTAAATAAATGAAAACTTATCTCACCTTATTTTCTCTGATATTTTTCTCATCTGCTAAAATTAAATATCATTACGAATTTAAGATTCATTTACGAGCATGAAATGGGAAAAATGTCGGAGCAGCGTGGCCCGTTAGCTCAGTTGGTTAGAGCGTCGTGCTAATAACGCGAAGGTCGAGGGTTCGATCCCCTTACGGGCCAGTATGTCGTGTAGTTAATTCTTTGACGCTTCTACTTTTTCCTTCCATTAGGTGCCAAACTAAATAAATGAAAACTTATCTCACCTTATTTTCTCTGATATTTTTCTCATCTGCTAAAATTAAATATCATTACGAATTTAAGATTCATTTACGAGCATGAAATGGGAAAAATGTCGGAGCAGCGTGGCCCGTTAGCTCAGTTGGTTAGAGCGTCGTGCTAATAACGCGAAGGTCGAGGGTTCGATCCCCTTACGGGCCAGTATGTCGTGTAGTTAATTCTTTGACGCTTCTACTTTTTTCCTTCCATTAGGTGCCAAACTAAATAAATGAAAACTTATCTCACCTTATTTTCTCTGATATTTTTCTCATCTGCTAAAATTAAATATCATTACGAATTTAAGATTCATTTACGAGCATGAAATGGGAAAAATGTCGGAGCAGCGTGGCCCGTTAGCTCAGTTGGTTAGAGCGTCGTGCTAATAACGCGAAGGTCGAGGGTTCGATCCCCTTACGGGCCAGTATGTCGTGTAGTTAATTCTTTGACGCTTCTACTTTTTTCCTTCCATTAGGTGCCAAACTAAATAAATGAAAACTTATCTCACCTTATTTTCTCTGATATTTTTCTCATCTGCTAAAATTAAATATCATTACGAATTTAAGATTCATTTACGAGCATGAAATGGGAAAAATGTCGGAGCAGCGTGGCCCGTTAGCTCAGTTGGTTAGAGCGTCGTGCTAATAACGCGAAGGTCGAGGGTTCGATCCCCTTACGGGCCAGTATGTCGTGTAGTTAATTCTTTGACGCTTCTACTTTTTTCCTTCCATTAGGTGCCAAACTAAATAAATGAAAACTTATCTCACCTTATTTTCTCTGATATTTTTCTCATCTGCTAAAATTAAATATCATTACGAATTTAAGATTCATTTACGAGCATGAAATGGGAAAAATGTCGGAGCAGCGTGGCCCGTTAGCTCAGTTGGTTAGAGCGTCGTGCTAATAACGCGAAGGTCGAGGGTTCGATCCCCTTACGGGCCAGTATGTCGTGTAGTTAATTCTTTGACGCTTCTACTTTTTTCCTTCCATTAGGTGCCAAACTAAATAAATGAAAACTTATCTCACCTTATTTTCTCTGATATTTTTCTCATCTGCTAAAATTAAATATCATTACGAATTTAAGATTCATTTACGAGCATGAAATGGGAAAAATGTCGGAGCAGCGTGGCCCGTTAGCTCAGTTGGTTAGAGCGTCGTGCTAATAACGCGAAGGTCGAGGGTTCGATCCCCTTACGGGCCAGTATGTCGTGTAGTTAATTCTTTGACGCTTCTACTTTTTTCCTTCCATTAGGTGCCAAACTAAATAAATGAAAACTTATCTCACCTTATTTTCTCTGATATTTTTCTCATCTGCTAAAATTAAATATCATTACGAATTTAAGATTCATTTACGAGCATGAAATGGGAAAAATGTCGGAGCAGCGTGGCCCGTTAGCTCAGTTGGTTAGAGCGTCGTGCTAATAACGCGAAGGTCGAGGGTTCGATCCCCTTACGGGCCAGTATGTCGTGTAGTTAATTCTTTGACGCTTCTACTTTTTTCCTTCCATTAGGTGCCAAACTAAATAAATGAAAACTTATCTCACCTTATTTTCTCTGATATTTTTCTCATCTGCTAAAATTAAATATCATTACGAATTTAAGATTCATTTACGAGCATGAAATGGGAAAAATGTCGGAGCAGCGTGGCCCGTTAGCTCAGTTGGTTAGAGCGTCGTGCTAATAACGCGAAGGTCGAGGGTTCGATCCCCTTACGGGCCAGTATGTCGTGTAGTTAATTCTTTGACGCTTCTACTTTTTTCCTTCCATTAGGTGCCAAACTAAATAAATGAAAACTTATCTCACCTTATTTTCTCTGATATTTTTCTCATCTGCTAAAATTAAATATCATTACGAATTTAAGATTCATTTACGAGCATGAAATGGGAAAAATGTCGGAGCAGCGTGGCCCGTTAGCTCAGTTGGTTAGAGCGTCGTGCTAATAACGCGAAGGTCGAGGGTTCGATCCCCTTACGGGCCAGTATGTCGTGTAGTTAATTCTTTGACGCTTCTACTTTTTTCCTTCCATTAGGTGCCAAACTAAATAAATGAAAACTTATCTCACCTTATTTTCTCTGATATTTTTCTCATCTGCTAAAATTAAATATCATTACGAATTTAAGATTCATTTACGAGCATGAAATGGGAAAAATGTCGGAGCAGCGTGGCCCGTTAGCTCAGTTGGTTAGAGCGTCGTGCTAATAACGCGAAGGTCGAGGGTTCGATCCCCTTACGGGCCAGTATGTCGTGTAGTTAATTCTTTGACGCTTCTACTTTTTTCCTTCCATTAGGTGCCAAACTAAATAAATGAAAACTTATCTCACCTTATTTTCTCTGATATTTTTCTCATCTGCTAAAATTAAATATCATTACGAATTTAAGATTCATTTACGAGCATGAAATGGGAAAAATGTCGGAGCAGCGTGGCCCGTTAGCTCAGTTGGTTAGAGCGTCGTGCTAATAACGCGAAGGTCGAGGGTTCGATCCCCTTACGGGCCAGTATGTCGTGTAGTTAATTCTTTGACGCTTCTACTTTTTTCCTTCCATTAGGTGCCAAACTAAATAAATGAAAACTTATCTCACCTTATTTTCTCTGATATTTTTCTCATCTGCTAAAATTAAATATCATTACGAATTTAAGATTCATTTACGAGCATGAAATGGGAAAAATGTCGGAGCAGCGTGGCCCGTTAGCTCAGTTGGTTAGAGCGTCGTGCTAATAACGCGAAGGTCGAGGGTTCGATCCCCTTACGGGCCAGTATGTCGTGTAGTTAATTCTTTGACGCTTCTACTTTTTTCCTTCCATTAGGTGCCAAACTAAATAAATGAAAACTTATCTCACCTTATTTTCTCTGATATTTTTCTCATCTGCTAAAATTAAATATCATTACGAATTTAAGATTCATTTACGAGCATGAAATGGGAAAAATGTCGGAGCAGCGTGGCCCGTTAGCTCAGTTGGTTAGAGCGTCGTGCTAATAACGCGAAGGTCGAGGGTTCGATCCCCTTACGGGCCAGTATGTCGTGTAGTTAATTCTTTGACGCTTCTACTTTTTTCCTTCCATTAGGTGCCAAACTAAATAAATGAAAACTTATCTCACCTTATTTTCTCTGATATTTTTCTCATCTGCTAAAATTAAATATCATTACGAATTTAAGATTCATTTACGAGCATGAAATGGGAAAAATGTCGGAGCAGCGTGGCCCGTTAGCTCAGTTGGTTAGAGCGTCGTGCTAATAACGCGAAGGTCGAGGGTTCGATCCCCTTACGGGCCAGTATGTCGTGTAGTTAATTCTTTGACGCTTCTACTTTTTTCCTTCCATTAGGTGCCAAACTAAATAAATGAAAACTTATCTCACCTTATTTTCTCTGATATTTTTCTCATCTGCTAAAATTAAATATCATTACGAATTTAAGATTCATTTACGAGCATGAAATGGGAAAAATGTCGGAGCAGCGTGGCCCGTTAGCTCAGTTGGTTAGAGCGTCGTGCTAATAACGCGAAGGTCGAGGGTTCGATCCCCTTACGGGCCAGTATGTCGTGTAGTTAATTCTTTGACGCTTCTACTTTTTTCCTTCCATTAGGTGCCAAACTAAATAAATGAAAACTTATCTCACCTTATTTTCTCTGATATTTTTCTCATCTGCTAAAATTAAATATCATTACGAATTTAAGATTCATTTACGAGCATGAAATGGGAAAAATGTCGGAGCAGCGTGGCCCGTTAGCTCAGTTGGTTAGAGCGTCGTGCTAATAACGCGAAGGTCGAGGGTTCGATCCCCTTACGGGCCAGTATGTCGTGTAGTTAATTCTTTGACGCTTCTACTTTTTTCCTTCCATTAGGTGCCAAACTAAATAAATGAAAACTTATCTCACCTTATTTTCTCTGATATTTTTCTCATCTGCTAAAATTAAATATCATTACGAATTTAAGATTCATTTACGAGCATGAAATGGGAAAAATGTCGGAGCAGCGTGGCCCGTTAGCTCAGTTGGTTAGAGCGTCGTGCTAATAACGCGAAGGTCGAGGGTTCGATCCCCTTACGGGCCAGTATGTCGTGTAGTTAATTCTTTGACGCTTCTACTTTTTCCTTCCATTAGGTGCCAAACTAAATAAATGAAAACTTATCTCACCTTATTTTCTCTGATATTTTTCTCATCTGCTAAAATTAAATATCATTACGAATTTAAGATTCATTTACGAGCATGAAATGGGAAAAATGTCGGAGCAGCGTGGCCCGTTAGCTCAGTTGGTTAGAGCGTCGTGCTAATAACGCGAAGGTCGAGGGTTCGATCCCCTTACGGGCCAGTATGTCGTGTAGTTAATTCTTTGACGCTTCTACTTTTTTCCTTCCATTAGGTGCCAAACTAAATAAATGAAAACTTATCTCACCTTATTTTCTCTGATATTTTTCTCATCTGCTAAAATTAAATATCATTACGAATTTAAGATTCATTTACGAGCATGAAATGGGAAAAATGTCGGAGCAGCGTGGCCCGTTAGCTCAGTTGGTTAGAGCGTCGT